>ML112168.1:4998-27340 GCA_003697995.1 Taxidea taxus jeffersonii | reverse complement strand
GAACATAGGAGATGGGAAAGAAAAATAAAACAAGAAGAAAACAGGGAGGCAGACAATAAAAGACTCTTGACTATAGGGAACAAACTGAGGGTTGCTAGAGAGGTGGTGGGTGGGAAGATGGGGTAACAGGGTGAAGGGCATTATAAAGGGTGCTAGAAGTAATGAGCACTGGGTGTTGTATGCAACTGATAAATCAATGGATTCTACCTCTGAAATTAATAATACAGAAAATGTTAACTGAATTGAACTTAAAAAATTTTTTTAAAAACCACATGATTGGGGTGCCTACATGGCTCAGATGGTTAAGCATCTGCCTTCAGCTTATGTCATGATGTCAGGGTCGGATCATGCCCTGCATCAGGCTCTCTGCTTGGCAGGGAGCCTACTTTTCCCTCTCTCTCTGCCTGCCTCTGCCTATTTGTGATCTCTCTCTCTCTCTGTCTGTCAAATAAATACATAAAATCTTAAAAAAAAAAAAAAAAAGTAAAACCAAGCATGCTATCTTTAAACACACACACACACACACACACACACACACACACACATGATCATTTCAATAGATACAGAGAAAGCATTTGACAAGGCACAACATCCATCCATAATAAAAAACCTCAACAAAGTAGGTTTAAAGGGAATATACCTCAACATAATAAAGTCCTTATATGGAAAACCCACAACTAACATCATACTCAATGGTGAAAAACTGAGAGATTTTCCCCTAAAGTCAGGAACAAGAAGACAAGGATGTCCACTCTTACCACTTTTATACAACATAGTATTGGAAGTCCTAGACACAGCAATCAAACAAGAGAAAGGAATAAAAGGTATCCAGATTAGTAAGAAGTAAAACTTTCACTATTTGTAGGTGACATGATACTATATATATAGAAAACACTAGACTCCACCAAAATCTACTAGAACTGACAAATGATTTCAGTAAGGTTGCAGGATACAAAATTCAATGAACAGGAATCCACTGCATTTCTACACACCAATAATGAAGTAGCAGAAAGAGAAATTAAGAAAACAGTCCAATTTACAATTACACCAAAAATAATAAGATTCCTAGGAATAAACTTAACCAAAGAGGTGAAAGACCTGTACTCTGAAAACTATAACACACTGACAAAAGAAATTGAAGATGACACAAAGAAACAGAAAGGCATTCCATGCTTATGAGTAGAAAGTACAGATATTGTTAAAATGCCTATACTACCCAAAGCAATCTACACATTTAATGCAATCTCTATCAAGTTTGCAAAACAAAATTACTTTTAAAATAATAATTACTTGAAATTGGAAGGACTCAAATTTGCAAGAAATATGCTACCTGATGAAATGTTGCTTGTCAGGCTTTAGATCTCCCTAAATCTTTAAAAGAGAATTTCTTCAGGCATTGGCATAGGTAAAAATATTTTGGTTGGAAGGTCTATTGAAATGGTTCTGATTGAAAAAAAACACTACTTTTAAAAAAGAGAATAAAACCAGAACATTGACATTGACTAATTCAAAAATTGTTCTCTAAGTTAAATTACAAATACATAAATTTATATCATTAAAATTAATTATATCATAAAGCAGAAAACCAGCTTACTCTTAGTGTTGGGAAGATGTTTTTAAGAGTTGCTACTGCTATAGTACTGGCACAAAAACAACACATTGACCAGTGGAACAGAGTAGAGAGTCCAGATGTGGACCTGCAACTCTATGGTTAAAAAAATCTTCAACAAAGCAGGAAAAAATGTACAGTGGAAAAATGAGAGTCTCTTCAATAAATGGTGCTGGGAAAATTGGACAGCCATGTATAGAATGAAATTCGATCATTCTCTTACAACATACAGAAAGATAAACTCAAAATGGATAAAAGACCTCAACATGAGGCAGGAATCTATCAAAATCCTAGAGGAGAACATAGGTAGTAACCTCTTCGACACTGGCCACAGCAACTTCTTTCAAGATATGTCTCCAAAGGCAAAGGAAACAAAAGTGAAAATGAACTTTTGGGACTTCATCAAGATCAAAAGCTTCTGCACAGCAAAGGAAACAGCCAACAAAACAAACAGGCAACCCACAGAATGGGAGAAGATACTTGCAAATGACAATACAGACAAAGGGCTGATTCCAAGATCTATAAAGAACTCCTCAAACTCAACACTCAAAAAACAGATAATCACATCAAAAAATGGGCAGAAGACATGAACAGACACTTCTCCAATGAATACATACAAATGGCTAACAGACACATGAAAAAATGTTCATCATCATTAGCCATCAGGGAGACTCAAATCAAAACCACATTGAGATACCACCTTAAACCAATTAGAATGGCCAAAATTAACAAGACAGGAAACAACAAGTGTTGGAGAGGATGTGGAGAAAGGGGAACCCTCTCACACTGTTGGTGGGAATGCAAGTTGGTGCAGCCACTTTGGAAAACAGTGTGGAGATTCCCTAAGAAATTAAAAATAGAGTTACCCTATGACCCTGCAATTGCACTACTGGGTATTTACCCTAAAGATACAGATGTAGTGAAAAGAAGGGCCATCTGTACCCCAATGTTCATAGCAGCAATAGCCATAGTCGCCAAACAGTGGAAAGAACCAAGATGCCCTTCAATGGATGAATGGATAAAGAAGATATGGTCCATATATACAATGGAGTATTATGCCTCCATCAGAAAGGATGAATACCAAACTTTTGCATCAACATGGATGGGACTGCAGGAGATAATGCTGAGTGAAATAAGTCCAGCAGAGAGAGTCAATTATCATACAGTTTCACCTGCTTATGGAGCATAAGGAATAATACAGAGGACATGGGGAGATCAAGAAGAGAAGTGGGTTGGGTGAAATCAGAGGCAGAGACAAATCATGAGAGATTGTGGACTCTGAGAAACAAACTGAGGGTTTTGGAGGGGAGGGGAGGGGATGGGAGGATGGGTGAGCCTGGTGGTGGATATTAAGGAGAGCACCTATTGCATGGAGAACAATGAATCTTGAACAGTGAAAAAATAAAATAAAAAATTTTTTAAAAAGAGTCGCTACTGCTGGATATGTTTAGGTTTTGACCCAAAAATGCTGTCTAAGTATACAGCTAAGACCTATTTTTCCTGCAGTAATTGAAAAGGAAATATTCAGAGCAAAACCAGAAATTTAATATGCGAAAGGGTAGGGAAGTTATCAGTTAAGATTTCAGTTAGATTTCAAAAGTCTATGATGATAAAAAATGAAGCCACAGAAACCACAATAAACTCTGCTACAGAAATCTCAAAAAGTATGACTAATTTGGCCATGTTCATGAGGCCAAATATGCTTTTAAAGAAGCATATATAGTAAACATAGGAGTCTTCTTCCACATTCCCTAATTTTCATTTCTGATCATTAGTATTTACTTTCACTGTGTTTTTCAATAAGACAGCATAATACTTGGACAGTAGTCCTTAAAACCAAGTCTTGTGTTTGAATCCCAGTCCTACAAATTAGTGGCTACATTTATGCGTTAATGGATTTAACTTCTCCATGGTTTAGGGTCCTCATCATTAAAATGTGGATATTAACACCCATTTTTTTAAGTGTTGGAAGAGTAAGATGAATTAGTGCAAGTAGTTACCAATATAATAGTAGGTAGTAGGTGCTCCATAAAATTTTATTTACTTACTTACTTGCAATGTTGGTGTTTTCTATGTTTTCAAGTGTTTTCCTGCTACTCATGAACTAAGAAAAATACATAAGCAATGTGATGAGCACTGGGTGTTATATGCAACTAATGAATCTTTGAATACTACATCAAAAACTAATGATGTACTGCTATATGCTGGCTAATTAAACATAATTAATAAATAAGTAAAAGAAAAAAATCTTCTCTGAAAAAAAGGCTAAATCTCAGCATCTTGTCATTCCATTTATAGTATCAATTTTGAGCATTTAAAAGTAAATTTATTCCCAGGAAAAATGGCAGCATGGACACAGGCTTGCAAAACCTTCCTCCCAAAACACAACCAACCCAAAGTGAACAGGGTAAAGGATATATCACCAGGTCTGCAACTAAGAGAAGAGTCCAACCTTGTACTACTAACCTTAGGAAATGGTCAAAATGTAAAACCACTGAACAAATTCAAAAGAATCAGCACATTTCTTTATCTCATGTAAGCCTGGCAAGAGTCTATCAAAGTAAGTTTTGTTATTATCATTATCTTACAGATGATGCACAACAGGTAAGTAAAGTACCTAACAACCTACTGCCAGGAAGTGGCAGAGCTGGAACTCAAACTGTGGCAGCCCAACTGAGAGCACACACTTTTAAGGACCACATTATATAAGCAGAAATTAACTTTTTAAAAAAGAGTGAAAAAATCCACACATTATAGGCACACCTGTCCCTTGGATTCCTACCAGCTGACCAGATATTTGTCTAAGGCAAAAAGGCTACCTGCAGCCCTGCTGATTGGTGGTGATGAGACATCTGATAGCCTGCGGTTCTGGCCAGCATCAGCTCAAGACATTAGCTGGACTGGGTCCTATAGAGTGGGTGTGCCACTCAGGACCACCCCAGTTTTTATGATTTGCTAGAAGATCTCATAGGACTCAGCATATAGTTGTGTTCACAGCTGAGATTTATTGCAATGAAAGGATACAAAGCAAAATCAGCAAAGGGGAAAAGTGCATGGAAGAAGTTTGGATGAAACCAGGTGCCAGATTCCAAGAGTCCTTTCCCAGGGTGTGCTTAATTCCTCTAGCAACAAGTTGTGACAATAAATAAGAAGTATTATCTGACCGGGGAGCTCATCAGAGACACTGCCAATGGTATTTACTGCTCTGTAGGCACTCCCTGCAAAGCATGTACCAAAATTCTGGACTCCCAAAAGGCAGGCAGGAATTAAGCATAAGTACATTCTTTGCATGTTTTAGGCACAGTGAGCCACCATTTTCATTTAGGGAAAGTTTTCCCTCAGTCCAGGGTACCATTACTGCCAAATTTCCAGAGAACACCAGAAGGGCCAACCTTGCAAGCAGTCTTTTCTAAGAACAGGCAATCTCAGGCCTACTCTAGTATTTTTCTGCACAGTAAACATGAAACACTTAAAACCTTGATCTGAGTTTCCCTCTATGACCCTGTAACATTGCCCCGTAACATTCTACAACTCTTTATTTATAATTTTCTTATAATTTCGATTTCTTCACCTTTCTCTATGCCCATTGGCCTACTCTATCCACTGAAATTTGTACTTATTATAATTCAGTTACTTCTGAAAAAGATCCTCTCTGAATTACTAACAACACAAGGGCAGACTCTCTGGCCCTCTGGAGAATCAGAGAGAAGTAGGCATTTTGCCTGATGGTAGCCAAGCTATAACTTTGTAGCAATTTAATTGTTTTCCCCTCTACCCCACCCTCTGGCACCACACAAGACCTACTGATGAATTCCCAAAGTTTGGGTAAGTTCCTAGATGGCAAATAATAATGATCCATTAAAGTTCATGAAGTTCAGGGGTGCCTGGGTGGCTCAATGGGTTAAAGCCTCTGCCTTCGGCTCAGGTCATGATCCCAGGGTCCTGGGATCGAGCCCTGCATTGGGCTCTCTGCTCAGCGGGGAGCCTGCTTGCCTTCCCCTCTCTCTGCCTACTTGTGATCTCTGTCTGTCAAATAAACAAATAAAATCTTTATTAAAAAAAAAAGTTCATGAAGTTCATCATTCAATGTACACATATAACCATCAGTTATGTGCAAGGCATTGTGTTAAAAGCAGTGAATAAATGTGAAGCTGAATTCAGATATACCCTACACTGACGGAGTATAGGTCTTCTTAGGAGGCATTTTTAAGTAACTCTCCTTTAAGATAAGAAGTGATCAATAAGCATACATAACCAAAGGGTAGAGAATACAAGCAAGGCTGGGAGTATAACAGTGGATGAAAGAGTCAAGGTTTCTACACTCATTACCAGAGAAGGATCTGTGGGAGGTGGCATCAGAGAAAAGACCTGGCCAATACCAGCATATGTCAGTATGATGGCATAGTGTTGACATGATGGAAAAGAGTTGACATGGTTGTCAAAGGTTACCAAAGGAGCCACATGAAGCTGGACGGGACAGTTTCCTGATCCAGTGTGACTACTTACGTTCTTATTCACAAAATACTATGCACAATATTTGATCTCAAAAAAAAAAAAAATCCCTGCTCTACAAGGCTCTTCAACATTCCTTTCATAGTCTGGCAGCATGAATTTTGCCGTTTTGTAGATAAAAATGGACACTATTCAATATTGCACTGATGGGATAAAAATTTGCATGGGTCTTAGGTTTATTATTAGGAAATGCTAGAAATGTATTCTGTGTCTACTAATTAAATAAGGTAGGATTCATTTTAGACAATGTCTGTAATAGGTTTAGAATCAACAATATAATCTGTGAGTGATAAACTACAATAAACAAAAGAATATGATCATTTTTTTTTATTCAAGAAATTGAATTCTTCTGACTCAATTTTTCCAGGCATGTGTCATAGGGTTTTTTGCTGTTTATTTGTTTGTTTGTTTGTTTTATGGAAGCTATACTTCCCACCTGACAGGATTTATTCTCACCATTAGGATATATTTAGTTTTTCTTTCTGATCTTTGCTTTTTCTCATTTATATTCTTCTCTCTTCCTTTTCTCCCATTTGCTCTTTCCCTCTCTATGCTAGCTTCTCTTAAACACTTGATCCATAACCAGGGATCTGAGTTCCAACATAAGTGGCATTTTTGTAAGAACTTGTTTGGTCAGTTGGATCCTGAGGTTATTATGGAGCAGGTATTCATTAGAAGTTGAAGAACATGAAGCAGACTTTAAAAAAAGAGAGAGAGAGAGATTTTATTTATTTATTTGAATGAGAGACAGATAGTGAAAGAGATAGCGAGAGAGAAGAGGGAGAAGCAGGCTCCCACTAAGCAGGGAGCCCAGTGTGGGGCTAGATTCCAGAACTCTGGGCTCGTGACCTGAGCCGAAGGCAGACACTTAACTGAGCCACCCAGGCACCCCAAGAAACGGTCTTTTGTTAAGATTTTCAAGTTCATGGGACGCCTAGGTGGCTCAGCTGGTTAAGCGACTGCCTTCGGCTCAGGTCATGATCCTAGCGTCCTGGGATCGAGTCCCGCATCGGGCTCCTTGCTCAACAGGGAGCCTGCTTCTCCCTCTGCCTCTGTCTGGCTCTCTGCCTGTGCTTGCTCCCGCTCTCTCTCCAACAAATAAATAAATAAAATCTTTAAAAAAAAAAAAGATTTTCAAGTTCATTTTTTTTTTAATTTTTTTTTTTTAATTTATTAGAGAGAGAGTGAGCACAAGAGCACGAGCTCAGGCAGACAGAGTGGTAGGCAAAGGCAGAGTGGTAGGCAGAGGCAGAGGGAGAAGCAGGCTCCCTGCCAAGCAAGGACCTTGATGTGGGACTCGATCCCAGGACGCGGAGATCATGACCTGAGCCAAAGGCAGCCGCTTAACCAACTGAGCCACCCAGGCGTCCCTCAAGTTCATTTTTAAGGACAAATGTCATGCTCAAATCAAAAGACTGTCATTTCACTCTTAAAACATCTGAAGATTTACAATCTCTGTGCCCCATATCTGCTGAACTCAGACATATAGGCACCAGGTGACACACTTCATTGGACTGCCCTACAACTTTCTCCAAAATTGTAATGCCGAATTCCCACTGGCTTAGTATGTCCTAAAACTGTGTTTGTTTCCTCAACTCTTCGCTTCATTACCTTAATTTTTCTCAGTACCCTAGCTACCTTTATGGACACTCTGTCTTTACGATTTTGATTTTCCAAAAACAAACAAGTCTATTTTCATTAGCAAGAAAGCAGCCCAAAACAAACATCTTTAAATAAGTTGGAGAAATTAGTCAACAATATGAAATACTTCAAGCTGAAGTTCGATAGTAAATGCTGTCTGCATCTATCCAAGCATGTGGTCATATATTACCCCTCTCTTTATTTTGTATTTTATTTATAGATATGTTCCATTAAGTGACTGACCTGTTCTTCACTCTATAGCATTTTAAAATTTTACAGCCTTATTTTTTTTTCATGAAGATCTGTAGTTTAGATTTATTATTTACCACAAAATAGATGACTTTCGCCCCTAAACTCATTATTTGTCCTTATTACAATTATAGAACTCTGAAATAGTTTGTCAGAGTTAGTTGTTTCTTACTTCTATTTCTAAAAGTAGAAATCCCAGCAGATGCCTTCCCTATTCTTTTCACTTAAAATACAACTAAAAGATCTTATTTCAATCTTATTCTGAAATGGCACAGTTCACTGAATTCCAAATGAAACTTATGATGATATTTCCATTAAAAGTCAATTCATAATTAAGCAATAAAAAATTTACTCCAGGATGACCCATGCATTATAAGGCTATTTCAAAAACCTAAATATGTAGAAAAATCTACTTTGCTTTTTAAAGCAGCCAAAAGTCATAACAGCTTTCTAAATTCAAAATCCAGAAGTAGTTTTGATTTTTTATGAAATTAATGCTATTAATCTTATCAATAGCTTGAGACCTTAATATAATTTTTAATGCCAACTTTACTACTGTATTTAGAAATATTTTCTAGACATTTCTAAGTTTTGATACTTCTCCCTATATAAGCTCCAGAAAGATTTTTCAGACTGTTTTCGCAAAGGAAAAAATTATTTTTCCTACTACCCTTCTAAGTTCTCCGGCTGGGGCTCTATAAATTAGGCTGACAAAAGGCAGATTCACGAGAGAAAAGCATACAAATATATTTATACTAACATATAACTTTATATATTTAATATAATATTTAATATGGTTTTCATGACATGGAAGCCTTCAAAAGGAAATGAGGACCCAAAGAAGAGGTTAAGCCTGATCATTTTTATACTCGGTTTGATAAAGAGTGAAAAGTTGTAGGAAAATGTGACAGAGCAAAAGGATATGAGTTAGAGGTAGTAAACTGGGAGAAACTTAGCAAGGCCTATGCATTTGGAGTCCTCTCAGTCTTCAGAGATACAGATGTTCCCTTCCTCCAGATGAAAGGAAGGCACCTCTCACACCAGGGTCTTCTAATCAACTTGGGAGGAAGATCAGAAAGTCCTCTCTATACATGCTGTCTCTCAAATTCTGTCAGCTTAAAATATTCGGTATCCCAAGGTGCCATATTTTGGGGTAGCATGTTCTAAACTTCAAGCAATGTGAAGTTGGATGAGCCTAAAGACTAAATAACATAAGAGGCATTAGCTCAAGCGGAGTCCCAAAGGAGATACAATGGAGAATCAGTCACTTGACTAACAAACTAAAAAAGATTAATACAAGTAACTTCTTAGAACTTATTATATCTTGGGCCCCAAATCTACTATAGACATTTAAAGTATACAACAACCCAAAAGATTGATAAGGCCCACCAACTAGATTTTTATATGGTGTTTATAATTATTACCCAACCAAGCCCTTCTCATACAGCAAAATAGCCTTCACACTGCACAAAGCAAGTGGGGTGGGAAAGGGCTGTCACAGAGACTACAATATGAATCACATGCTCCGTAGTTGTGCAAGGCAATGGTCCTCTACCAACCCTCTATAATGTTTTATTTTTAACAATAATAAAAATTAAAAGCACAATTTTAAGACAGTTTTGCTTTACCCAGAAGGCGTTTTCTGTAACTCATCAGTGTAACTACTGAAAAGATTTTATTATGATAAGAAAATAAGAATGTGAGGTAAATAAAACTGCTATTAATTTCCTTAATTTATAAAATGTTAAATACCATAGACTCCTTCCTTTATTAAAAAAAATTAATATTTTATAAGCAAAGCGACATTTTAAAGATTTTATTTATTTATTTGACAGAGAGAGACACAGGAAGAGAAGGAACACAAGAAAGGGGAGTGGGAGAGAGAGAAGAAGGCTTCCTACTAAGCAAGGAGCCCAACATGGGGCTCAATCCCAGGACACTGGGATCATGACCTGAGCAGAAGGCAGATGCTTAAAAACTGAGCAACCCAGGCACCCCACAAAACCTCATTTTAAGTACAGAGAGATTTTAACAGGAATTCAAGATATTACTCTACTCAAAGCTACTTAAAGAAAATAAGCTAAAAATCAGAGAAGTAAAAATAAGTTAATTGGATTAATACCTTCATGGTAATACTTATTTTGTCTCTATCATGGAACTATTAGCTTCTGAAGGAGAGATGCAAGGTCATGTTTAACTTTGCTCTCCTAGTATTTAGCTTCTGGCAAAACAAGGCACTAAAAAACAGGTGAATGCACGAATGGAACAAAACAAACCAAAGTTACCTGATTACCATATGAAAAACAGGATGTAGAAAATGTTTCAAATATGTGTTTAGGGGCACCTGGTGGCTCAGTTGGTTAAGCATCTGACTCTTGATTTCAGCTCAAGCCATGATCTCAGGATTGTGAGACTGAGCTCCACATCGGGCTCCACACTGGGTATGGAGTCTGCTTAAGATTCTCTCTCTTCTTCGCCCTCTGTCCCTCCCCCCACTAAAAATAATAAACAAACAAAGAATGGACTTCGATCTCATGTTGTGTGTGGCCAGTTAATAAAGTATCAAGAAGAAAATAAACAGGAAGGGGTGCCTGGGTGGCTCAGTGGGTTAAGCTTCTGCCTTCCGCTCAGGTCATGATCTCAGGGTCCTGAGATCAAGCCCCGCATCGGGCTCTCTGCTCAGCAGGGAGCCTGCTTCCCCTTCTCTTTCTGCCTACTTGTGATTTCTCTGTCAAATAAATAAAATCTTCTAAAAAAAAAAAAGAACATGGAGGATGTTAGGAGAAAACCAAGGAAGGGTAAGAGACAAACGGAAACAGAAGCACAGCAGAAGAGACAAGACAATGGAAGGCAAAGTAGGTTAGAAACAGGAGAAAAGCAGACTCAAAATACACAAGATGGAAGGGAAACAGAAAAGGTGGCAGAGAATAAGAGCAAAACCTGATAGACAAAGGAAGGTTCGGATGTAAAGTTTTATAAATGCCATCCCGCCATCTGCAGTTCACCTGGGCCTGAATTTCAGCTTAAACTCCTTACTCATCTTTGAAATGTGAATGAGCTCGCTAATTACTTTTTACAGTTTTGAAAAAAAAATTTTTTTTCTTTCTTAATTTCTCCCAGTCATAGTGACAGTGACCAGGACACAAATATTCCTCAAGTGCTTAAAATTCAGGCCAAGGGGGCGCCTGCGTGGCTCAGTGGCTTAAAGCCTCTGCCTTTGGCTCAGGTGATGATCCCAGGGGTTGAGCCCCCGCATTGGGCTCTCTGCTCAGCAGGGAGCCTGCATCCCTGCTCTCTGCCAGCCTCTCTGCCTATTGTCTGTCAGGTAAATAAATAAAATCTTTAAAAAAAAAAAATTCAGGCCAGGGAGTATTGTTCCTCTCAGCTCTATCCTGGGAATGTTTACTCCTCTAAATGTAAGGAAATCTTTTCACAAAGTGAAGAATGCCTCTTTGATATAAATAAATGCCATATAATGTCATTATTATTTAAGTAGAAAATGTTTAACAATACAGAACACAATACAGGGTATGTGGTAAAGAATCAAAATGATACTTCTTTTCAAGTATGGGAGAATGCTAAACAAGTTCATAAAAAAAGGTATTTTGAAATGTGGTGTTCTGATGTTCAATTAACCACATGTATTTCCTGCTTTTGTGATACCATTTTTATCGACTCTGCCTTGACTCAATTAACAATATGTCTTGAATATCCCAAATTAAAGAACAGCTCTCAAAACCCCAGCAACTGTAAATAGTCATTATTCTGGCTGAGGACCATTGATCAACTCAGATCTCTCTGAAAATGCTTTTTTCTTTCACTGCATCCCTGGGCTTTGTTTTCTTTGAAAAGACCTGAAGTAATAAAAAATCAGCATCATGGCTGTAATCAGTAAGACATATTAGAAACCCTAAGCCCAAACCTCTGGTAACACCAGAAATAACAGACTATTCAGAAAGAACTTTCAAGGGATAGAGCATGCTTCAGAAGGAAATGGGATTGAAAAAATAATCCACATTACCACCTGCTATCCCAGAAAAATGGAATGGAAAGTAGCCAAGACACCCTCCCCTGCCAAAAAAAGTCTATATGCCTTCTTCCTTCCCACTATCTTCTCTGTCCTTCCTTCTTTTTTCTTCTTTTCTACTTTTTCTATGATATAACTAAACATACAAGTAGCTTTACAGATGCAGATACACTTCACTTTGTATAACAAAGTGGCTCCTGGTGTGTGTGAACCTATTATTTTTATAACAACTTGATCCCTTCTTATTGATTTGCCATTCGTGAGTTCAGTTTCACTCCTGATTGATCATTAATTTTGGATTTAGGTTTCTCTTCCTCTTAAATCCTTGGGGAGGTCACCATTTAAATAAATTTTCTGGTGACTGCCTACTGAATGCAAATACATCCCTTTGAGTGTTGGGACTTTATGTAATCAGCCCCCATAAAAATGCACGGGAGGAATCAGACCTCAACAATGAAGCTGGAGTAGCAGTAGAAAAACAATGTGACATAGTTTATACTGGACTATCCTTTCATAAAATGCCTCCCTCTAAAACTGATACACCCTAATCATAACGGCAAGTGCAATAAACATTCTGGATAATGGGTATAGCTACGGGAAAGCCAGAGACTAATTTGAGAAGATTAATAATAATTGTCAGAGAAAAACAAAAGAAGCCAAGCAAAGGAATCTTGAAGAAGAAAGGGGTGTTGAGACAGGATCTGCAATCTAGGAAAAGTGGAAGCAAGACAAGCAACTGGCACAATTCTTCACGATCATAAGGTGGGAAAGGATAGGCAAATGAGTTAAACTACAAGGCAAAAAGCTGAATAAATATTGCTTTTCAAAAAATGGCATGAAGGTGATGAGAGAAAGGGAAAGGTTTCAGGTTCTTTTTATAATTAATTTAACTTACCTAGACTTATGTGGACTTTATAAATTTTAAAATGTGATTATCAATGGGCTACTCAGTTGGTTAAGCATCTGACTCTTGGATTTGGCTCAGGTCGTGATCTCAGAAGTGTGGGACTGAGCCCTGAGTTTGGCTCCATAGTGAGCAAGGAGTATGCTTGAGATTCTCTCACTCTCTCTCTCCCCGTGCCGCTCCCCCACCACGGTTCTCTCTCTCTCTTTCTCTCTCTCTCTCTCTCTCTCTCAAATAAATAAATAAATAAATAAATAAAAGTTTTCAGAAAAATAAAATAAAATTTGATTAGCAAAAATAAGTGGGTTTTTGGTCATGTGTTTGCATTCAGAAATGCGTTTCGATTCACAGCAAAATGCTCTGGGACAAGAAAATGGAGGCCCTGTCTCATGAGGAGAAAATAGGTGCCTGAAGGAGAATTTGGGAATGAATCAGCTGTTACGCAGCTTTGGTTCCCACTAAGCTCCTCTATAACATGAAAGGATGCCATGTAAGGTTCCTGTTCTCTCATACTGAGAAGTAGCCAAGGATTATAAAGCATTATGATGGTTTTATTTACCCAATACGATCCTTGCAAAGAGCTTTTACAAGTACACATTGTGTGTATATGTGTGTGTATGTGTGATATGCTGCATTTTTTCAGAGTAATATTTACACATTCAAATGAGTGAAGCTAATATGTTTATTGCTATTGATTCATGTATCAAGAACAATAGATCTACATGACATTCAGAGAAAAATTTTTTAAAAAGACTTAGGAAAAGAAGGATGAGGGTGGCATTTTATAATTGATCACAGCATAAAAATAAAGATCTCATTTTACAAAAAAAAAGTCTGTGCACAGAAAGTCATGATAGATTCTCTATGATATGAAAATAACCAACAGCAAAACTGATTCGCATATATAGTAACATATGCATTTTGAGTCCTATTTCTTAATTGATCCCTCCTCCATGGGTTTGATAACCCTTCTATTCTGTTCAGCAAAGATGAGGCTGTGATCTGAGAAACTAGTCAAATATGGTCATAATCAATGATTGACAATGGGATCTAAGTATTCAACCCTCTGAAAACAAGACAATTTCCTCATGTATTCACTGATTCTAATATAAATTAATTCACTGGTCTTCCTGAAGTAGACCTTCCATAATGGCTAAGCATAATCAATTTAATTCTAGCTTTGAAAAACATGGAATATAATCCCATCCTACTGAGACTCCATTTTAATGTGTTACTTAGACTCCTTTCTGATCAGGTTAGAGTTACACAGAAAACCATAGAAAAAGCCTTTCTATCTCAGCTTGTCAAAAATATTCTCACTGTCTTCTATATTCATTTATTATGAGAGAATAACTCTTCTTGGGTTGTCATGGCCTCTACAATATTGGAATTGGGAGAGTTTTATAAAAATTAAAATTCATGAGTCAGTACATTTATATTCCATTAGTTACCTGGTGTATATATCTCATTCAAAGCCAAAATTCCTCTCTCTTGTCACTGTCATCTGATGACCTTGCTTCCTATTTTACTAAGAAAATAGAAGCAATGAAAAACTAAACTTCCACATGTTCTCACTATCACACTGACCTACCTGCATCAATGCCCAAATAGTCAGCCTTCCTCCCATGACCATGGATGAACTGTCTGTTCTGGATAGAGTTCATTCCTGCTTACCCAAGGATTTTTGTGCCTACAACTCTCCTTTTTCTTTTTTTTTTTTTAAGATTTTATTTATTTGACAGAGAAAGAGAGTGAGAGAGGGAACACAAGCACAGAGAGTGGGAAAGGGAGAAGCAAGCTTCCTGCAGAGCAGGGAGCCCCATGGGGGCTCAATCCCAGGGCCCTGGGATCATCCTGGGATCATGACTGGAGCTGAAGGCTAATGCTTAACGACTAAGCCACCCAGGTGCCCCATCTCTCCTTTTTCTTAATCATTAATTTTTCTCAGACATCTACCAGATACTCTAACATTAAAACATTCTGCAGTAGCACCCATCTAAGAAATCGCCCTCCTCTGGGGCACCTGGGTGCCTCAATCAGTTAAGCGTCCAACTCTTGATTTCAGCTCAGGTCATGATCTCAGGGTTGTGAGATCAAGCCTGGCATCAGGCTCTGTGCTCGGCATGGAGTCAACTTGTCCATCTCTCTCTGCTCCTCCCCCTGCTCACTCTCTTTCTCTCTTTCAAATAAATAAAATCTTTAAAAAAAATAAAATAAACTACTCTCCATTACCCTATATAGCCTCATTTCTCTGTTCTCTTTGGCAGTAAAAAATCCATATTTTTAGAGTAAAGTTTTCATATTTTGCCTACATAATGACTTAGAAATCCAATTTGCTTAATTTATATGATAGAATATTTCCTCTTTCTTACTATGATTCCTACCATTCAGACACCAGCTGAGATCTGATAATCAAGTTTCTTCCTTCAACCAAGCTTCTCTCTCATTTGGTGGTGCCCAAGACATTTCAATCATAAGTTAAATAACAACACAATAATATTCAAGGCAGCACAGAATCCAGCTACTATTTTTATACTTGTATGATTCCACAACAGCACACCAGCAAAAACTTTTTTCTCCACAAATTTTAGCAGATATGTTTTAAGTGACTACTAAGAAACAAAATTTAAGGGCTATGTTTGCATTTGCCCATACTACCATTAGAATGCTATTATCTCTCACCAATATTTTTTAATACAATGTTGAAAATAAATCATCCCAATATAATATGTAAAATATCTATTTTATTTAACATATTAAATGTTTCATATTAAATATATTTTAAGCATAAGAAAAAGATATCCATTAATTAATTTGTCCTTATAAAATATGAACTTTATTTCTATAGGAAAAAGGATCTCTTCATGCAATCTCACACATTCAGCTAATACTCAATAAAACTAATTGCCTGATCAGAAGAATTAAACAGGAAGGAGAATTATGTTGTTTTCTTCTCTTACTAGGATGAACAATTACAATCCCGGCTTCAATGTTTAGAAAAATTTCAAATCATTCAATCAGATGTAAATGCCAATTGAAATTAGATTCTTTCTTTAACCAATAATGTCTTGATAATGAACTGCAATGAGATTGGTTCCTATCGCACCAAATTTTGTGGTTATTCTTCATTGACTCTAAAAGAGATTTCTTGTCAAAATTTGATTACAAATATAAGCAATGTAAAAATGTTCTAAGTATTACATACTTAATGGTTATTTGTATACAGGCTATAAAATGTATGTATTTCTAAATATAGCTTCAGGAGTTGAAATGAATGTATACCCTGGGCTACAAAAATGAGAGAAGTCACCATCTAGACGCAAGCACTGTTGCTGGCATTTGGTCCCTGGATCTGAAACCCGAAAAGCTTGTATGGAAGGTAGTCATAGGCCAATGTAACATACTGGCAAAATGTTGCATGAACCTTAGCTTTTTAAAATTATTTTTTATCCCTGTTTATTTGCAGAATTGCCTTTAATAGTCATCTAGCTCAACCAGTTCACTTTGCAAATTAG
Source organism: Taxidea taxus jeffersonii (assembly GCA_003697995.1). Lineage (NCBI taxonomy): Eukaryota > Metazoa > Chordata > Mammalia > Carnivora > Mustelidae > Taxidea > Taxidea taxus. The sequence continues at coordinate 10,883 of ML112168.1, read as the reverse complement.
GAAACTGAAATCCACAATCGTTATAGGATTGTCCTAAGGTTACACAGGGGAAAAATGAAAGAACTGGATGGCACCCAAGTTCCTCACTCTCTCACCAAAGTAATTAATTTCATTTATTTTAGAAAATGTGCTAGATACAACAGCATAATGTGCAAAACTATTGTTCTACAGTGTTTAAAATAATTTTGAGTTTTGAAAATTATGGTATATCTTTTCTTTATATGCCACAGAAGCCACAAAGTAAAAGCATGTTTTCATAATACATTTTCTGAACTATAACTCTTTTTAAAACCATGTAAAATGATTTTCATAAAGTCTAATTTATGTCCTGTGAAATGTGTTTATTTGGCAATAAGACTATTCAAGATACAGAAATTACAATCTCTTTCCACAAAAGCTTCACTAAATTAGTTACCTGTGTCTAATGCAAGTATTCATTCATTTGCACTAAAAAATAAGTCTACTGAAGAGGGAGATGTAGCTTGGTACCAAGTATAGCCTTAGTGTAGCTGATTTTTAAAATCTTATTCTAGCAGGTAGCATCTTACCTGGGCCAGAAGAATAGAATAGAATAGAATAGGATAGAATATTGAAAAAAATATGTTAGAAGAAAAAAAAGACAAAAATATCCAAAATATAAATGACTCAGGCCAAGGTTACAATATCTGAATCACAGGAGTTCCAAAAAGAAAAGAAATCATCAAAGAAATAATCAAGAAATTTACTTTCAAAGAAGTACCTGACTTTGCAGAATTAAAAAAGTCTAGTCACTGAGAGCTCAGCAAAATAGATAAAAATAGCCCTACATCAAGACATACCATCATGAAATTTCATAATATTGGAAATGAAAAGATTCTATACACTTCTGGGGGCAGAGGAAGCAATTAAAACATAAATGATCAAGAACCATAATGCCTTTATTTCTCAATAGCAACCCTGAAAGCTATACATTCTTCAAAGGAAATGTAGACATCTGTGAAGCATTGGGGGTGTTAAACAGCATTTACACAGGCATACAAATAAATATGTAAAGTAATGATTTCAACAAAATTACTGTATAACTATGCTGGGAAAATTGAACAATAGAAGGAAGTCACTGAGGTTCATAGGGGAAAGGGACAAAAACAAAAGAGCTAAATCTTCATATTTTGTGGTGTGAGATCAATAGGTAATACCTAAAATTAAAACCAAGAAATGGCAATATAATGACATTATTTATCATTTACCTGAAGGTAATTAGCAAATAATCAGCTTAACAATGTGAAAATTGTTGCCTGTGCAAAGACCAAATTGGGGGAGACACAGGGATATAGGCAGACTTCTTTTCATAATAAACCTTGTAGAACTACCGCATTTGTTAAATACTTGTATAACTTGGCTAAATTTTCAAGCCAAAATGTACCACATAATAACCCATAAACATAGTTACATGACATAATGGGTGTGGATTTCTATAAAAGAATTTCCAGAATCCTAGAATGTTTATCTGGATCTGAATGAGGTACTAGAAGGTTCTCTTCTGGCTGACATGTTCTTTAGGTTGTCCTATGTTCTGGTATGTCCAGAACAGTCCTATTTTAATGTGTTATGCAGGGTGATTTTTTAAAACTACCTCTTTTGGGAAAGAGGAGTCAAGATGGTGGAGAAGTAGCAGGCTGAGACAACATCAGGCAGCAGGAGATGAGCTAGATAGCCTATCAAACCATTCCGAACACCTACGAATCCAACAGGAGATTGAACAGAAGAAGAGCAACAATTCTAGAAACAGAAAATCTACCACTTTCTAAAAGGTAGGACCCACGGAGAAGTGAATCCAATGCGACGGGAAGATAGACCCTGGGGGGAGGGGCCGGTTCCTGGCAAGCAGCGGAACAACCGAGCACAAAATCAGGACTTTTATAGTCTGCTGAACGGAGGGACATCACTCCAGAGGCTAAACTAGGGTGAAGACCTCACGGGGAAAGCGTGGACTCAGGTCCCGCGGGGTCAGAGAAGGATCGGGGGTGTCTGAATATCGCAGAGCTCACAGGTATTAGAGTGGGGAAGCCGGCTGCGGAGACAGAGAGGAGGAGTGAACTCTCAACTCAGAGTTACCTTGAACCGTAATCTGTGACACGGGCTGGTGCTCTGTGCGTGGGGTCCCCCAAGATCCGGGGAGACTCTGACCTGGGAGAGCCCAGAGATCTGCAGGGTTCAAAGACTCCAGGTGGGACTCAGTGCCAGAGACAGAGACGCTTGGTCACAGGCTGGGTGACCTCCGAGCACAGCCAGAGGCCAGTGAGACAGGAGAGATTGCGCGTGATTTTCACCAAGCGTGGCTGGAGGCTGGGGAGAAGGGAGTGATTAAGCGCTTTTCTCTGAAGGCACACTGAAGACTGGGGCCCCGAGCTCTCGGCTCCTCTGAGCCGGAGATTGGGAGGCCGCCATTTTCATTTCCGTCCTCCAGAACTCTACGGAAAGCGTTCAGGGAACAAAAGCCCCAGAAAGCGAACCTGAGAGGATTACGTAGCCCGGCCCCTGGTAAGGGCGGTGCAATTCCGCCTGGGGCAGAGACACTTGAAAATCACTACAACAGGCCCCTCCCCCAGATGATCAACAAGAAATCCAGCCAAGACCAAGTTCACTTAACAAGGAGAACAGCAGAATTCGAGGAGGAGAAAGCAAAGCATGGAATTCTTGGCTTTCTCCCCATGAATCTTTAGTCTTGCAAAGTTAATTAATTTTCTTTAATTTTTTTCTCTTCTGCTAATTTTTTTTTAACTGTTACCCTTTCCTCTTTTAACATTTTTTAACTAGTTTATCACAATAACTTTCTTAACAAAAAATCTTTTTTGACCCTTTATTAGTATAATCATATTTTATCCTTCACTGTATCTAACTTTATTCTTTGTATACACATAGGGTTTTTTTTTCTTGTAAAAAATTTGGGGTACAACTTCTAATAGATCAAAATACACCCCAAATCTAGTACCAGGCTTGATCTAGTCTCCAGCCCAAGGAAGTTCTCTCCACTTTCTTTTTTTTTTTTTTTTATTCTCCCTACCAACTTACCTTATCAACTCCTTTGTTAGAAAAAAAAATTTTTTTTTTCATCTTTATACTTATATTTCATCCCTTCATTGTGTTTCCCTTATAAATATTTTTCATTCTTTAAAATTTTGGGAGAGAGTTTCTTCTAAGAGACCAAAATACTCCCAAAATTAAGTGGGTGACCCTGTTCTAGTCACCAGTCCAATACATATATATTTTTTTTTATTTTTTTCTTTATTTGTGTTCTCCTTTTTTTTAATTTTTTTTTCTCTTTTCTGAACTTCTTTTTACCCCCCTTCTCCCCCCCCGCCACGATTTGGGGTCTCTCCTGATTTGGTTAAAGCACATCTTCCTGGGGTCTTTGCCACCCTTTTAGTATTACATTTGCTCCTTCATATATTCTTATCTGGACAAAATGACAAGGTGGAAAAACTCACCATAAAAAAAAAAAGAACAGCAGGCAGTACTAAAGGCTAGGGACCTAATCAATACAGACATTGGTAATACGTCAGATCTGGAATTCAGGACGACAATTCTCAAGGTTCTAGCCAGGCTCGAAAAAGGCATGGAAGATATTAGAGAAACCCTGTCCGGAGAAATAAAAGCCCTTTCTGGAGAAATAAAAGAACTAAAATCTAACCAAGTTGAAATCAAAAAAGCTATTAATGAGGTGCAATCAAAAATGGAGGCTCTTACTGCTAGGATAAATGAGGCAGAAGAAAGAATTAGTGATATAGAAGACCAAATGACAGAGAATAAAAAAGCTGAGCAAAAGAGAGACAAACAACTACTGGACCACGAGGGGAGAATTTCAGAGATAAGTGATACCATTAGATGATACAACATTAGAATAATTGGGATTCCAGAAGAAGAAGAAAGAGAGAGGGGAGCAGAAGGTATATTGGAGAAAATTATTGTAGAGAATTTCCCTAATATAGCAAAGGGAATAAGCATCAAAATCCAGGATGTGCAGAGAATCCCCCTCAAAATCAATAGAAATAGGTCCACACCCCGTCATCTAATAGTAAAATTTACAAGTCTTAGCGACAAAGAGAAAATCCTGAAAGCAGCACGGGACAAGAAATCTGTAACATACAATGGTAAAAATATTAGATTGGCAGCAGACTTATCCATAGAGACCTGGCAGGCCAGAAAGAACTGGCCTGATATATTCAGAGCACTAAACGAGAAAAACATGCAGCCAAGAATACTTTATCCAGCTAGGTTATCATTGAAAATAGAAGGAGAGATAAAAAGCTTCCAGGACAAACAAAAACTGAAAGAATATGTAAACACCAAACCAGCTCTACAGGAAACATTGAAAGTGGTCCTCTAAGCAAAGAGAGACCCTAAAAGTATTATCAGAAAGGAACAGAGATAATATACAGTAACAATCACCTTACAGGCAATACAATGGCACTAAATTCATAGCTCTTAATAGTTACCTTGAACGTAAAAGGTCTAAATGCCCCAATCAAAACACACAGGGTTTCAGAATGGATAAAAAAACAAAATCCATCAAAATGCTGTCTACAAGAAACTCATTTTAGACCCGAAGACACCTCCGTATTGAAAGTGAGGGGGTGGAAAACAATTTACCATGCTAATGGACATCAGAAGAAAGCTGGGGTGGCAATCCTTATATCATATCAATTAGATTTTAAACCAAAGACTATAATAAGAGATGAGGAAGGCCACTATATCATACTCAAAGGATCTGTCCAACAAGAAGATCTAACAATTTTAAATATCTATGCCCCTAACATGGGAGCAGCCAACTATATAAACCAATCAATAACAAAATCAAAGAAATACATTGACAATAATACAATAATAGTAGGGGACTTTAACATGCCCCTCACTGAAATGGACAGATCATCCAAGCAAAAGATCAACAAGAAAATAAAGGTCTTAAATGACACACTGGAGCAGATGGACATCACAGATATATTCAGAACATTCCATCCAAAAGCAACAGAATACACATTCTTCTCTAGTGCCCATGGAACATTCTCCAGAACAGATCACATCCTGGGTCATAAATCAGGTCTCAACCAATATCAAAAGATTCGGATCATTCCCTGCATAGTTTCAGACCACAATGCTCTGAAGCTAGAACTCAATCACAAGAGGAAATTTGGAAAAGAGCACAAATAAATGGAGACTCAACAGCATCCTTCTAAAGAATGAATGGGTCAACCAGGAAATTAAAGGAGAATTTTAAAAAATCATGGAAACAAATGATACTGAAAACACAACAGTCCAAAATCTGTGGGACACAGCAAAGGCAGTCCTGAGAGGAAAATATATAGCGACAAAAGCCTTCCTCAAGAAAAGGAAAGGTCTCAAACACACAACCTAATCCTACACCTAAAGGAGCTCGAGAAAGAACAACAAAGAAAGCCTAAACCCAGCAGGAGGAGAGAAATAATAAAGATCAAAGCAGAAATCAATGAAATAGAAACGAAAAAAACAATAGAACAAATCAACGAAACTAGGAGCTGGTTCTTTGAAAGAATTAATGAGATTGATTAACCTCTGGCCAGACTTATCCAAAAGAAAAGAGAAAGGACCCAAATAAATGAAATCATGAATGAAAGAGGAGAGATCACAACCAACACCAAAGAAATACAAACAATCATAAGAACATATTATGAGCAACTCTATGCCAACAAATTTGACAATCTGGAAGAAATGGATGCTTTCCTAGAGACATATAAACTGCCAAAACTGAACCAGGAAGAAATAGAAAACCTGAATAGGCCCATAAGCAATAAAGAGATTGAAACAGTCATCAAAATTCTCCACCAAACAAAGGCCCAGGGCCAGATGGCTTCCCAGGGGAATTCTACCAA
>RCUC01170416.1:0-13991 GCA_003697995.1 Taxidea taxus jeffersonii | reverse complement strand
AAGAGAGATATATGCATACATAGAATGAAGTAAAAATCCTGAGGTGGGTGGCACAAAAAGAAGGTGAACATTTCGTGCTTCTTTGTGCTTTCATTCCAGTGGAACATCTTCTATCATGGTCTTAGGAAACCACAGCACCATCATGGAATTTATCCTCCTTGGACTGTCTGCTGACCCCCACATCCAGGTTATGCTCTTTGTGCTTTTCTTAGATATTTACCTCCTGACCACCATGGGGAACCTGATGATGATGGGGGTGATTATGACTGACTACCATCTCCACACCCCCATGTACTTCTTCCTGAGCCACCTCTCCTTCCTGGATCTTTGTTTAACTTCAGTCACTGTGCCCAAGATGCTGGAGAATCTCCTGTCTCAGAAGAAATCAGTATCAGTAGAAGGCTGCCTCACTCAGGCATTTTTTGTGTTTTTCATTGCAGGAACTGAAGCTCTTGTGCTCTCTGCCATGGCCTATGACCGCTACATTGCCATCTGCTACCCTCTACTCTATGGCCAGCAGATGAGTAAACAGTTGTGTGAGGGTCTAGTATGGGTCTCGTGGGGACTGGGCTTTCTGGATGCTCTCATTAACATCCTCATGGCTTGGAATTTGGACTTCTGTGAGGCTTATGTCCTGCCTCACTTCAGCTGTGAAGTGCCATCTCTATTCTCTCTATCTTGCTCTGACATCTCCACCAACTTTACAGTCCTTGTATGCTCTACCGTCATTCATGCGTCTGGAACCTTACTCCTGATCTTCTTCTCCTATGCTCGCATTGCTTCCACCATCCTAAGCATAAGTTCCACCTCAGGCAGAAGTAAGGCCTTCTCCACCTGCTCCTCCCACCTCGCTGCTGTGAGCTTCTTCTATGGATCTGCTTTTCTTCGCTATCTCATGCCAACCTTAAGCTCCCCACTGGAGTTAATTTTTTCCATACAGTATAGTGTGATCACTCCTCTTGTGAATCCCCTTGTCTACAGCTTGAAGAACGAGGAAATAAAAGTAGCTCTGAAAAGAATGTTGCAAAAAGGTTTACAACAGCTCAGAGAACAGAGAATAGGTAGAGGATGAATGGGAAATGGGGAAGAATCATATCAGATGGTTGAATAATAGATGTAGAGAAAATTTGTGTTGTTCATAACAAAATGAGAAAATATCTTATAACAGCCAGTCTCCTTGGAAATGCCTGGGAAGATCCAAAAGCTACTGCTTAATTTGGTTCATATTTAATTTATTCAGGGACAATACAATGGGCTTACTCTTCCTTTTAATTATGAAACATTCCCATTGAGATTAGAACTGAGAAAATTGTCAAGAAACTGAACTCTTTTTTTTTAAAGATATTATTTATTTATTTATTTGTCAGAGAAAGAGAGAGCACAGCATGGAGAGCAGCAGGCAGAGCAGACAGAATGAGAAGCAGACTCCCTGATGAGCAAGGATCTCAATTCAGGACTTGATCCCAGGACCTTGGAATCATGACCTGAGCCAAGGCAGTTGCTTAACTGACTGAGCCACCCAGGCATCCCAGGAAACTGAATTCTTATTGGGTCTAATATTTAGAGAGGAAGTTTTGCTAGAAATAAGAGCACCAAGGCCACTGATAATAATCATAAATTTCCAACAGAGTTGGGAGGAAGGTTGGGGATAAGTTTGGACTAAACAGGGACATGTAGAAAGGATAGAAAGACCTAAAATGGCTGACGAAGGCAAAGCCAGGTTCACAAACACTTTCCAAACTTTGTGCCTCTCCTGGTACATTTACCTACTGGCAACAAGGAGAGCATCTCTTTCTGGGGTGGCCATAAGCCCTAGTGTGTCACTGGGGCACCATTGCTGGGATGCTGAGGATGTACTGAGGTAAGGTGGCAGGTCATCAACAAGGATGCTGGGGATGCTGAAGGGATACTGCCTTGCCTCACTCTGAACCAGATCAGCTGCTTCTCTTAGTTGCTACCACACTTGCCACTGGTTTAGCCCAACCAGAAGCCACCAGTCTGGGAATCCAGGAAATGTCTTCTGTAGGCATCTAGTCAAGGTAATATAAAGCCAGATACATTAGACAAGCATAGGGCTGAGGGCCAACAGAAACCTGGTGTACCAGATAATCATGTAAACATGACCCTCCTCAGGCAGAAAAGGGAAGGGAAGGGAAAAGAAAACGAGAATGGTGAAGGACGGGATAGATGGGAAAATGGGAGGAATAAGGGGAAATTTACAAATAAGACTTCAGTATGGATCAGACAAGTATGGTACCCCTGGGGGGCACCCTTGGAGGAACAGGAAATAGAAACCCAACCCAAAGCTATACATGCACTGGCACCCTTAGGTGGCTTGAGGGGTTTGCTGCACCAATGTACACAGGAGTTTAAGGAAGGAAGAATTCCTCTAACTCTATGCTCAGGCAAAACATGGCCTGAAAGTAGCCAGCAGTTCTCTTTTCAAGCTCTGGAATCCTAGGATATTTCCAAGGAAACTCAAGGGACAGTTTTGCTCTGGTGGTCTTTTCTTCCCTTTTGGTAACCCTCCCATCTCACAGTGTCTCTGTTCCCACCCGGGCACAGTTCTCAATAGACCTTCCCCAGAGTGAAGGGGTGCTCCAAGTCTACCTAAATCCTGTTTTCAAAAGATTTACCTTGAATAAAATTATCTGTGATTAGTGAGACAGTCATTGAAAAACCTGCATTTACCTGATTTCAAAATGTCATACATGATTGGCCAATTTCAGGCCCTTCCTATTATGCCATATTGCATGTCTATCTTTCTATTTTACCTTCCTTGATGATTCAGGGGATTTTCAGCTTTGATTTTTTTGTTGTTGTTGTTTTTCTTTTTCTTTTATTTCCTTTTATTTTTTCAGTGTTCCAAGATTCATTGTTTATGCACCACACCCAGTGCTCCACGCAATAGTTTTGATTTTCAAATTTTTCTCCCCCCTTTAATGGCATAATTTTAAAAAATCTTTATCAAATATTCAATCCTTAATATATGATTGATCATTTACACATTTTGAAGACTCTTGTTTTATTTTTACTATTTCTCTTTTCCATATATTTTTTATTACGTTATGTTAGTCACCATACAGTACTTTATTAGTTTCTGATGTAGTGTCCATGATTCATTGTTTGTATGAAACACCCAGTGCTCCATGCAATACATGCCCTCCTTAATACCCATCACTATGCCAACCCACTCCCTTCCCCTCTAAAACCCTCAGTTTTTTTCTCGGAGACAGTAGTCTCAAATGGTTCCTATTCCCCTCTGATTCCTCCCCACCTTCATTTTTCTCTTCCTTCTCCTAATATCCTCCATGATATTCTTTATGTTCCACAAATAAGTGAAACCATATGGTAATTGACTTTCACAGCTTGACTTACTTCACTCATCATAATCTCCTCCAGTCCCATCCCTGTTGATGCAAAAGTTGGGTATTCACCCTTTCTGATAGCTGAGTAATTTCCATTGTGTATATGGACCACACCTTGTTTATCCAGCCATTTGTTGAAGGGCATCTCTGTAGTTTGGCTATTGTGGACATTGCAGTTATGAACACTGGGGTACATGTAACCCTTCTTTTCACTACATCTGTATCTTTGGGGTAAATGTTCAGGGTGCAATTGCCAGGTCAGAGGGTAGCTCTATTTTTAACTTTTTGAGGAACCTCCACACTGTTTTCCAAAGTGGATGTACCAACCTGCATTGAGGGTAAGAGGATTCCCCTTTCTCCAAAACCTCTCCAGGATTCGTCATTTCTTGCCTTGTCAACTTTTGCCAATTCTAACTGGTGAAAGGTGGTATCTCAGTGTGGTTTTGATTTGAATTTCCCTGATGGCTAATGACGATGTACATTTTTCCATGTGTCTGTTAGCCATTTGTATGTCTTCTTTGGAGAAGTGTCTGTTCATGCTTTCTGTCCATTTTTTGACTTGATTATTTGTTTTTTGGGTGTTGAGTTTGAGAGGTTCTTTATAGAACTTGGATATTAGCCCTTCGTAGTGTCATTTGCAAGTATCATCTCCCATTCCATGGGTTGTCTCTTTGTTTTGTTGACTGTTTCCTTTACTGTGCAGAAGTCTTTTATCTTGGTGAATCCCAAAAGTTAATTTTTGCTTTTGTTTTCCTTGCCTTTGGAGACATGTTTTGAGAGAAGTTGCTGTGGCCGATGTCAAAGAGGCTACTGCCTATGTTCTAGGATTTTGATGGATTCCTGACTCACATTGAGGTCTTTCATCCAGTTTGAGTTTTATCTTTGTGTATGGTATAAGAGAATGGTTGAGTTTCATTTCTGTATATAGCTGTCCAATTTTCCCAGCACTATTTGTTGAAGAGACTGGTTTTTTTTCATTAAATATTTTTTCCTGCTTTGTCATAGATTAGTTGACTATAGAGTTGAGGGTCCATATCTGGGCTCTCTACTCTGTTCCATTGGTCTGTGTGTCTGTTTTTGTGCCACTACCATACTGTCTTGGTGATCACAGCTTTATACTATAGCTTGAAATCAGGCAACATGATGCCCCAGCTCTGTTTTTCTATTTCAACATTTCATTGGCGATTGGGATCTTTTCTGCTTCCATACAAATTTTAGGATTGTTTGTTCCAGCACTTTGAAAAATGCCGATGGTATTTTGACTGGAATGACATTGAAAGTATAGATTGGTCTGGGCAGCATAGACATTTTAACAATGTTTATTCTTCTGATTCATGAGCATGGAATATTTTTCTATCTTTTTGTGTCTTCTTTAATTTATTTCTTGAGTGTTCTGTAGTTCCTCGAGTACAGATCCTTTACCTCCTTGGTTAGATTTATTCCAAGGTATCTTATGGTTTTTGGTGCTATCTAAATGGAATTGATTCTCTAATTTCCCTTTCTACAGTTTCATTGCTAGTGTATAAGAAAGCAACTGATTTCTGTGCATTATTTTGTACCCTGCCACATTACTGAATTGCTGAATGAGTTCTAGTAATTTGGAGGTAGAGTCTTTAAGGTTTTCCACAAAAAGTATCATGACATCGGTGAAGAGAGAGAGTATGACTTTTGTTTTTTGCCAATTTGAACACCTTTTATTTCTTCTTGTTGTCTGGTTGCTGTTGCTAGGACTTCTGGTACTATGTTGCACAATAGTGGTGAGGTAGGGCATCCTTGTCGTGTTCCTGATCTGAAGGGAAAGGCTCTCTGCTTTTCCCCATTGAGAGTGATGTTCACTGAGGGTTTTTCATAGATGGATTTTATGAAATTAAGGAATGTTCCCTCTATCCCTATACTCTGAAGAGTTTGAATCAGGAATGGATGTTGTATTTTGTCAAATGCTTTTTCCTGCATAAAATGTGGTTCTTATCTCTTCTTTTATTTATGTGTTCTATCACATTGATTGATTTGTGAATGTTGAACCACCCTTGCATCCAGGGATAAATCCTACCTGGTCATGACAAATAATCCTTTTAATGTACTGTTGTATCCCATTAGCCAAGATCTTGCTGAGAATTTTGGCACAGGTATTCATCAGGGATATTGGACTGTAATTCTCCTTTTTGATGGGGTCTTTGCCTGGCTTTGGGATCAAGGTAATGCTGGCCTCATAGAAAGAGTCTGGAAATTTTCCTTCTGTTTCTATTTTTTGAAACAGCTTCAGGAGAAGAGGTAGTATTTCTTCTTTGAATGTTTGGTAGAATTCCCCATGGAATCCATCAGGTCCTGGACTCTTGTTTTTTAGGAAGTTTTGATCGCTTCAATCTCGTTTCTGGTTATTGGTCTACTCAGGTTGTCGATTTCTTCCCGTTTCAGTCTTGGAAGTTTATAGGTTTCCAGGAAGGCATCCATTTCTTCCAGGTTGCTAAATTTATTGGTATATAGCTGTTGATAATAGTTTCTGATAATTGTTATATCCTTAGTATTAGTCATGATCTCACCCCTTTCATTCATAATTTTATTAATTTGGGCCCCTTTGCTCTTTCTTTTCTCTTGGATAAGTCTGGCCAGTGGTTGATCCATCTTATTAATTCTTTCAAAGAACTGGCTTCTAGTTCTGTTGATGTGTTCTATTGTATTTCTGGAGTCTAATTCACTGATCTCTGCTCTAATCTTAATTACTTCCCTTCTCATGCATAGGTTAGGCTTAATTTGTTTTTGAATATCCATATCCTTAAGGTGTAAAGATAGTTTGTGTATTTGGGATTTTTTTTAAGTGAGGTTTGCATGACTCTGTGTTTCCCTTTTAGAACTGCCTTTGCTATAGCCCATAGGTTTTAGAGCGATGTGTCTTCATTCTTATTGGTTTCTATGCAATGTTTAAGTTCTTCTCTGATTTCCTAGTTGACCCAAACATTCTTGAGCAGGATGGTCCTTAGCTTCCAAGTGTTTGAATTCCTTCCAAACATTTTCTTGTGACTGAGTTCCAATTTCAAAGCATTGTGGTCTGAGAATATGCAGAGAATAATCTCAATCTTTTGGTATCAGTTGAGACTGATTTGTGACCCCGTATGTGGTCTATTCTAGAGAAAGTTCCATCCAAACTCAAGAAGAATGAGTGTTCTGTTGTTTTAGGGTGGGATGTTCTGTATATATCTATGAAGTCCATCTGGTCTAGTGTGTCATTCAAAGCTTTTTTCTTTGTTGATTTTCTGCTTAGATGATCAGTCTTGCTGAGAGTAAAGTGTTGAGGTCTCCTACTATTAGTGTGCTATTATCAATATGTCTCTTTATTTTGGTTAACAGTTGGCTTATGCAATTGGCTGCTCCCATGTTGAGAGCATAGATATTTACAATTGTTAGATCTTCTTGTTGGACAGACCCTTTAAGAATGATATCGTGTCCTTCTGTATCTCTAACTACAATCTTTAGCTTAAACTCTAATTTGTCTGATCTGAGAATTGCTAACCTAGCTTTCTTTTGAGGTCCATTGGCTTGAAAGATGGTTCTCTATCCCTTCACTTTCAGTCTGGATGTATCTTTAGGTTTAAAGTGAGTCTCTTATAGACTGCATAAGGATAGGTTCTGTCTTTTTTTTTAAGATTTTACTTATTTATTTGACAGATAGAGATCATAAGTAGGCAGAGGGGCAGGCAGAGAGAGAGAGGGAAGCAGGCTCCACACTGAGCAGAGAGCCCGATGAGGGACTCGATCCCAGGACCCTGAGATCATGACCTGAGCCAAAGGCAGAGGCTTTAACCCAGTGAGCCACCCAAGTGCCCCAGGATGGGTTCTGTCTTCTTATCCAACCTGCAACCCTGTGCCATTTTATGGGAGCATTTAGGTCATTCACATTGAGAGTGATTATTGAAAGATATGATTTTATTGTCATCATGTTGCCTGTGAAGTCCTTGTTTCTATATATTGTCTCTGTAAATTTCCAATCTATATCACTCTTGGGGTCTTTCTCCTTTTATAGAACCCCCCCACAATATTTCTTTCAGGGCTGGCTTAGTGGTCACATATTCTTTTAGTTTCCGCTGTACCTAGAAGCTCCTTTTTCATCCATCCATCTGAATGACAACCTTGCTGGATAAAGAATTCTTGCCTGCCTGTTATTCTCATTTAGTACCCTGAATATGTCTTGCCAGCCCTTTCTGGCTTGCCAGGTCTCTGTGGATAAGTCTGACATTATTCTGATGTTCTTCCCTCTGTAAGTAAGGAATCTCTTCCTTCTAACTTCCCTTAAGATGATTTCCTTGATGGGATGCCTGGGTGGTTCAGTTGGTTAAGCCACTGCCTTCAGTTCAGGCCATGATCCCAGGGTCCTGGGATCGAGTCCTGCATCCAGCTCCTTGCTCTGCAGGGAGCCTGCTTCTCTCTCCTTCTCTGCCTGCCTCTCTTCCTGATTGTGCATGCTCTCTCTCTCTCGCTCTCTCGCTCTCTCGCTCTCTCTGACAAATAAATAAATAAATAAATAATCTAAAGATTATTTCCTTCATTCTAAAATTTGCGAATTTTACTATTATGTGTTCAGATGTTGGTCTGTTCTCCTTGATCTTGGGGGCAGTCCCTTCAGCCTCTGAGACACAAATGCTTGTTTCATTCCCACAGATTAGGGAATTCTCGGCTATGATTTGCTCATATATGTTTTTTAGTCCTCTCTCTCTCCACACCCTTAGGGATCCCAATAATTCTGACACTGGAATGTTTCATGGCATCATTTATTTCTCTAATCCTGTTTTCATGGATTTTAAACTGTTTGCTCTAGGCCTCCTCCTGTTCTTTCTTTTCTATCAGTTTGTCTTCTAGATCACTAATTACTTCTTCTGCCTCATTTACACTAGCTATTCGAGTATCTAGATTAGACTGGGTCTCATTGGTAGCATGTCTAAGTTCTGCCAGGTCAGCTCTCATTTCTGCCCTTAGAGAATCTATATTGCCATTAATAGTTTCTCCAGCCTAGTTATTGTCTTCATAATTGTTACCCTGAAGTCTATTTCTGACATCTTGCTTATACCCATATCCATTAGGTCTGCAGGAGAGGCCATTTTCTCTGGGTCTTTTCTTTGTTGGGAGTCCCTCCTCCTAGTCATTCTGTTGAGTTGTGGTTGAGGGGATGTACAGCTGAAAATATCAACCACAATCCAGGCAAGGTGCACCCTGGAAAAGTTTGGAGCAGTCAGAAGCCACCACCAAAAAACCCCAGCCAAAATGAAACCCAAGAATAAGATTTACAAGGTACAAAAACAAAAACAAACAAGCAAACAAAAAGACACACACACCGCCCCAAAAAAGTAAAAATAAAAGGGGAGACATGCAGGGAATGTGGCTATAATTGCTTGATGTGGTCAAGGTAGGGTATTTCACTTCTTCCTGGGTGTATTTTCTTCTCTCTGTTAGAGAACATTACTTCCGAGAAAGACAGGGAAATTAAAACTGGTGTATATATTTAACAGTAGTATTGAACAGGGAGAAAATGACTAAATTGAAGCTTATATCTATATCATCTATATCTATATCTATATCATCTATATCTGTATCTATATATAAAGAAAAAGAAAAAAGTGTATGTGTGAAAAAGTTCAAGTTAAAAAGTTAATGTGGAATATGTTATATTAAACATCTAGTTGAAATGAAAAGTAGGGGGAAAAAAACAGAAGAAAGATGAGAAAGAATTTTTAAAAAGAGAAAAGTTATATTTAAGAAATACACAGGCCGTGAGACAACACCAGGAGCTTAATATACTATTTTCCCATGGTGTTGGGGTCTTTCAGTTTTATAGGGACCCTGGGGTTGTTGTCCTCTTGTTCTCCTACTTATCTTCTGGAGGAGGGGACTGCCACAATGTTTTTCAGTCAACCTGCTTGGCCAGAGTTGCCCTTCCCACTGTCAAAGTGCTGGGCTCCATGGAAAGCAGTTTTGGGGGCTTTTGTTCTCTGATGGATTTTGTTCTCTGGTGGCTCTTCATGCCTTTTCAGAGGGTCAGAGCAAAGGAAAATGTCAACACCCAGACCTCTGCCCCAGAGGAGAAAAGCCACAGTCTACTCCTCTCTGAATCCTCCAGAACACACAGTCTCCCTTTCTGTAAGCACTGCTGAAAACCCAGGCCTCCCACAGGTGGTGCATACCTGCAGTGATCCTCTCAGCAGTGGACCCTGGCCCCCACTTTTCTATGCACTTCCCCCCACCAGTGCCACCAAAACTGAGTGATCCCAGTATACAAATTTGACAATTCAGCAATGCCCTAGGGAAAGCAAACAGGAGGATGTTGGTAACCACTCTATCTTTGCAGAACCCAAAAAAAAAAAAATCATAAAATATTATGAACTCTGCCTAAGAGGAAGCAAGAAGCATGGAGTAGGTATGTCACAGAAAAGCTTCAGGGAAAGCCTCAAAATACCTACCAGGCTAACAGAAGGCATTTATCTCCTGAAGCCAGGCAGTAAAGGCTGGAGGAGGTGACCGAGTCTTCAAATACAAAGACAGCAACACAAGACATCAAAGAACATGAAAAGTGAAGAAAACATGACAGCACCAAAGGAACACAATAATTTTTCAGTAACCAACCCAAAGGACTGGAGATCTATGGAGATTTGTCTTATACAGAAATCAAAATGGTTGCTTTAAGGAAGCTCAGTAAGCTACAGGAAAACACAGGATGACAATTCAACTGAATCAGGAAAGTGATACATGAACAAAGCAAGAACTTTCACAAAGAGATAGAAATTATTTAAAAGGAATTAGACAGAAATTCTGGACCTGAGGAATACAATGAATGAAATGAAAAATGAAATGGCATCAACAGCCAACCGTTTGTTACCAGTAAGGCTTCTGGTCAATTGTAAACTATTAGTAGTTATGTTTGGGGGGAGTCAAAATCTGCCCTATGCAGATTTTGGACTGACCTGGGTTTTTCAAGGGTCAACCATAAATAAAATCAGAAGTGAAAGAGGAGATATTACAATCAGTACAACAGAAAAACAAAGATCATAAAAGACTACTATGAATAATTATACAACAACTTACACAGCCTAGAAGAAATATAGAAATTACTAGGAATATGCCACCTACCAAGACTGAATCATGAAGAAATATAAAATCTGAGCAGACTATAAGGAGACCAAGTAAGGAGATTGAATCATAATCAAACCTCCCAACAAAGAAACACTTATAACCTGATATTGTTGAATCATTTATTGTTGAATCCTACCAAATATTAAAAGAAGAGATCATACCAATCCTTCAAACTCTTTCAAAAGACTGAAGAGGAGGAAACTTTCATATTACCAGCATTGCTCCTGAGAGCCAGACAAGGACACTACAAGAAAACTACAGGCCAAATATCCCTGATTTAAATTGGTACAAAAACCCTCAATCAAACTGAATTCAAGAGCACATTAAAAGAATCATATACCATGATCAAGTAGGATATATTCCAGGGATACGTGGATGGTTCAATATATAAAGATCAAAAAAACATTATATATACCACACTAACAAAAAAGACAGAAATTATACGATTATCTTAATCCACGTGAAAAAGATTTTGACAATATTCAACATCTTTCATGAAAAAATTCTCAAAAAATAAGGTACAGAAGGAATGCACTCCAACATAACAAAGGCCATATATGTTAAGCCCTTACCTAATGCCACACTCAATGGTCAAACAGAAAGTTTCTCTCTAAGAACAAGAGCAAGACAGGGTCACTACTCTCACCATTACCATTCAACATAGTTCTGGAAGCCTTACTCAGAGAAATTAGGTAAGAAAAAGAAATAAAAGTTATCCAAATTGGAAAGGAACAAAGAAAATTTTCTCTGAAGATGAAATGATCATATACAAATACTTAAGATTCCACCAAAATGCTATTAAACTAATCTATTAATTCAGTAAAGTTGCAGGACACAAAATCAACATATAAAAATTAGTTGCATTTTTATACACTAAGATCAAACAATTTGAAAACAAAATTAAGAAAACAATCCAATTGGGGTGCCTGGGTGTATCAGTGGGTTAAAGCCTCTGCCTTCAGCTCAGGTCATGATCCCAGGGTCCTGGGATCGATCCCTGCATCGGGCTCTCTGCCTCGTGGGGAGCCTGCTTCCTCCTCTCTATCTCTCTCTCTCTCTCTCTCTCTATCTCTCTCTCTCTCTCTCTCTGCCTGCCTCTCTGCCTACTTGTGATCTCTGTCTGTCAAATAAATAAGTAAAATGTAAAAAAGAAAAGAAAAGAAAACAATCCCATTTACAATTGCATCAACAACAAGCAAATACTTAGGGATAAACTTAACCAAGGAGGTAAAAGACTCGTACACAGAAAACTGTAAGATGCTCATGGAAGAAATTGAGAAAAACACAAATAAATGGCCAGATATCCATGTTCATGGATCAGAAAAATTAATAGTGTTGAAATGTCCATATTACCCAAAGCTAGCTACAGATTCAGTGTAATCCCTATCAAAATTCCAACAGCATTTTTCACAGATATAGATTTCTTAAAACCCTAAAAATTTTTGTGGAACCATAAAAGACCCCAAATAGTCAAAGCCATCTTGAAAAAGAAAAGCAAGCTGAAGGCATTATGTTCCTAATTTCAAGCTATAAAACAAAGCTATAGGAATCAAAACAGTATTACATTGACATAAAAAGTAGACACATAGACCAATGGAACAGAATCAAGAGTCCAAAAATAAACCCATGTATATCCAGTCAACTAACCTTTGCAAAGGCACAAGATCACACAATACAGAAAGGATAGGCTCTGATAAATGGTGCTGGGGAAATTGGATATCCACATGCAAAAGTATAAAACTAAATCCCTCTCTTACACCACCCACAAAAACTACTTGAAATAGATTAAGGTCCTAAACATAAGACCATGAGACTTGTAACCATAAAATTCCTAGAAGAAAACATAGGGATAAAGCTCTTTGATTTGCTCTTGGCAATAATATTTGGGGGAGATATGACACCGAAAGCATAAACAATGAAAGCAAAAATAAATGGGACTATCAAATTTCAAAGACCTTGTACATCAGAGGAAGCAACCAAAAAGAAAAGGCAACTTACAGGATTAGAGACATGTTTGCAAAGCACTTAACTGACTGTCATGGCGTTAATATCCAAAATATATAAGGAACTTATCCAACTCAAGAACAATAAAAAATAATCCAATTTTTAAAATGAGAAAATCACTTGAACAGACATTATTCCAAAGACATTCTAATAATCAATAGGTACATGAAAACATGCTCAACATCACTAATTATTAGGGAAATGCAATTCAAAAAAACAATGAGATAACACCTCACACCTATTAGAATGGCTATGATCAAAAAGACAATAGACATGTGTTGGCCAAGATGTGGAGAAAAGGGAACACTTGGGACACTGTTGGTGGGAATGTAATTGGTACCACCATTAGGGGAAACAGTATGGAGATTCCTCAAAAAATTAAAAATACAGCTACCAAATGGGGGGGCTCATAGGTGGCTTGGTTGGTTAAGCATCTGCCTTTGGCTCAGGTCATGGTCTCAGAGTCCTGGGATTGAGTCCCACATGGGGCTCCTTGCTCCATGGGAGTCTGCTTCTCCCTCTGCTACTCCCCTTGCTCATGTGCTCTCTCTCTCTCTTTCAAATAAATAAATAAATAAATAAATAAAATTGATTAAAAAAAAAAAAAACTACAAATGATCCAGCAATTCCACTTTGGGTATATATCCAAAGTAAACAAAATTAGTATCTTGAAGAAATATCTATACTCCCATGTTCATTACAACATTATTCCCAATAGTAAACAAGAAAACAACTTAAAGGTACATCAATGGATGAATGGATAAAGATGTGGTATATATATATATATGCAGCGGAATACATGCCATGAGAAAGAAGGAGATCCTGCCATTTGCAAAAACATGGATGAATCTAAGAACAATATACTAAATGAAATTAAAAAGACAAATACTTTATAATCTCACTATTATGTGGAAATAAATAAATACATACATACATACATACATACCAAATGCAGAAAAACAAAGAACAGAATGGTAAATGGTGGTCACCAGGGGCTGGGGGTGGGAGGATGAGAAGACATTAGTCAAAGTGTGCAAGCCTTCAGTTATAAGATGACTAAGCTCTCCAGGCATCAGGGTGGCTGTGTCTGTTAAGTGCCCAACTCTTGATTTCAGCTCAGGTCATGATCTCAGGGTCATGAGATGGAGCTTCACATCAGGCCCCACACTGAGCATGGAGCCTGCTTAGGATTTTCTCTTTTTCTCCCTCTGCTCCTCCCTTCTCATGCTCTCTTTCTCTCTAATTAAATAAATAAATAAATAAATTTTTATTTAAAAAGATTTTTTTAAAAAGATGAATAGCACATGCACCCCACTGTTCACAGCAGCAATGCCCACAATAGCCAAACTGTGGGTGTTCAGATTCCTTTCAACAGATGAATGGATAACGATGTGGCTCGTGCATACAATGGAATATTACTCAGCCATCAGAAAGGATGAATACCCATCATTTGCACTGACATGTATGGAACTGGAGGGGGTTATGCTAAGTGAAGTAAGTCAA
>RCUC01170415.1:0-13991 GCA_003697995.1 Taxidea taxus jeffersonii | reverse complement strand
AAGAGAGATATATGCATACATAGAATGAAGTAAAAATCCTGAGGTGGGTGGCACAAAAAGAAGGTGAACATTTCATGCTTCTTTGTGCTTTCATTCCAGTGGAACATCTTCTATCATGGTCTTAGGAAACCACAGCACCATCATGGAATTTATCCTCCTTGGACTGTCTGCTGACCCCCACATCCAGGTTATGCTCTTTGTGCTTTTCTTAGATATTTACCTCCTGACCACCATGGGGAACCTGATGATGATGGGGGTGATTATGACTGACTACCATCTCCACACCCCCATGTACTTCTTCCTGAGCCACCTCTCCTTCCTGGATCTTTGTTTAACTTCAGTCACTGTGCCCAAGATGCTGGAGAATCTCCTGTCTCAGAAGAAATCAGTATCAGTAGAAGGCTGCCTCACTCAGGCATTTTTTGTGTTTTTCATTGCAGGAACTGAAGCTCTTGTGCTCTCTGCCATGGCCTATGACCGCTACATTGCCATCTGCTACCCTCTACTCTATGGCCAGCAGATGAGTAAACAGTTGTGTGAGGGTCTAGTATGGGTCTCATGGGGACTGGGCTTTCTGGATGCTCTCATTAACATCCTCATGGCTTGGAATTTGGACTTCTGTGAGGCTTATGTCCTGCCTCACTTCAGCTGTGAAGTGCCATCTCTATTCTCTCTATCTTGCTCTGACATCTCCACCAACTTTACAGTCCTTCTATGCTCTACCGTCATTCATGCGTCTGGAACCTTACTCCTGATCTTCTTCTCCTATGCTCGCATTGCCTCCACCATCCTAAGCATAAGTTCCACCTCAGGCAGAAGTAAGGCCTTCTCCACCTGCTCCTCCCACCTCGCTGCTGTGAGCTTCTTCTATGGATCTGCTTTTCTTCGCTATCTCATGCCAACCTTAAGCTCCCCACTGGAGTTAATTTTTTCCATACAGTATAGTGTGATCACTCCTCTTGTGAATCCCCTTGTCTACAGCTTGAAGAACGAGGAAATAAAAGTAGCTCTGAAAAGAATGTTGCAAAAAGGTTTACAACAGCTCAGAGAACAGAGAATAGGTAGAGGATGAATGGGAAATGGGGAAGAATCATATCAGATGGTTGAATAATAGATGTAGAGAAAATTTGTGTTGTTCATAACAAAATGAGAAAATATCTTATAACAGCCAGTCTCCTTGGAAATGTCTGGGAATATCCAAAAGCTACTGCTTAATTTGGTTCATATTTAATTTATTCAGGGACAATACAATGGGCTTACTCTTCCTTTTAATTATGAAACATTCCCATTGAGATTAGAACTGAGAAAATTGTCAAGAAACTGAACTCTTTTTTTTTAAAGATATTATTTATTTATTTATTTGTCAGAGAAAGAGAGAGCACAGCATGGAGAGCAGCAGGCAGAGCAGACAGAATGAGAAGCAGACTCCCTGATGAGCAAGGATCTCAATTCAGGACTTGATCCCAGGACCTTGGAATCATGACCTGAGCCAAGGCAGTTGCTTAACTGACTGAGCCACCCAGGCATCCCAGGAAACTGAATTCTTATTGGGTCTAATATTTAGAGAGGAAGTTTTGCTAGAAATAAGAGCACCAAGGCCACTGATAATAATCATAAATTTCCAACAGAGTTGGGAGGAAGATTGGGGATAAGTTTGGACTAGACAGGGACATGTAGAAAAGATAGAAAGACCTAAAATGGCTGATGAAGGCAAAGCCAGGTTCACAAACACTTTCCAAACTTTGTGCCTCTCCTGGTACATTTACCTACTGGCAACAAGGAGAGAATCTCTTTCTGGGGTGGCCGTAAGCCCTAGTGTGTCACTGGGGCACCATTGCTGGGATGCTGAGGATGTACTGAGGTAAGGTGGCAGGTCATCAACAAGGATGCTGGGGATGCTGAAGGGATACTGCCTTGCCTCACTCTGAACCACATTAGCTGCTTCCCTTAGTTGCTACCACACTTGCCACTGGCTTAGCCCAACCAGAAGCCACCAGTCTGGGTTCCAGGAAATGTCTTCTGTAGGCATCTAGTCAAGGTAATATAAGGCCAGGTACATTAGACAAGCATAGGGCTGAGGGCCAACAGAAAACTGGTGTACCAGATAATCATGTAAACATGACCCTCCTCAGGCAGAAAAGGGAAGGGAAGGGAAAAGAAAAGGAGATTGGTAAAGGATGGGATAGATGGGAAAATGGGAGGAATAAGGGGAAATTTACAAATAAGACTTCAGTATGGATCAGACAAGTATGGTACCCCTGGGGGGCACCCTTGGAAGAACAGGAAATAGAAACCCAACCCAAAGCTATACATGCATGGCACCCTTAGGTGGCTTGAGGGGGTTGCTGCACCAAGTTACACAGGAGTTTAAGGAAGGAAGAATTCCTCTAACTCTATGCTCAGGCAAAACATGGCCTGAAAGTAGCCAGCAGTTCTCTTTTCAAGCTCTGGAATCCTAAGATATTTCCAAGGAAACTCAAGGGACAGTTTTGCTCTGGTGGTCTTTTCTTCCCTTTTGGTAACCCTCCCATCTCACAGTGTCTCTGTTCCCACCCGGGCACAGTTCTCAATAGACCTTCCCCAGAGTGAAGGGGTGCTCCAAGTTTACCTAAATCCTGTTTTCAAAAGATTTAGCTTGAATAAAATTATCTGTGATTAGTGAGACAGTCATTGAAAAACGTGCATTTACCTGATTTCAAAATGTCATACATGATTGGCCAATTTCAGGCCCTTCCTATTATGCCATATTGCATGTCTATCTTCCTATTTTACCTTCCTTGATGATTCAGGGGATTTTCAGCTTTGATTTTTTTGTTGTTGTTGTTTTTCTTTTTCTTTTATTTCCTTTTATTTTTTCAGTGTTCCAAGATTCATTGTTTATGCACCACACCCAGTGCTCCACGCAATAGTTTTGATTTTCAAATTTTTCTCCCCCCTTTAATGGCATAATTTTAAAAAATCTTTATCAAATATTCAATCCTTAATATATGATTGATCATTTACACACTTTGAAGACTCTTGTTTTATTTTTACTATTTCTCTTTACCATATATTTTTTATTATGTTATGTTAGTCACCATACAGTACTTTATTAGTTTCTGATGTAGTGTTCCATGATTCATTGTTTGCATGAAACACCCAGTGCTCCATGCAATACATGCCCTCCTTAATACCCATCACTATGCCAACCCACTCCCTTCCCCTCTAAAACCCTCGGTTTTTTTCTTGGAGACCGTAGTCTCAAATGGTTCCTATTCCCCTCTGATTCCTCCCCACCTTCATTTTTCTCTTCCTTCTCCTAATATCCTCCATGATATTCTTTATGTTCCACAAATAAGTGAAACCATATGGTAATTGACTTTCACAGCTTGACTTACTTCACTCATCATAATCTCCTCCAGTCCCATCCCTGTTGATGCAAAAGTTGGGTATTCACCCTTTCTGATGGCTGAGGAATTTCCATTGTGTATATGGACCACACCTTGTTTATCCAGCCATTTGTTGAAGGGCATCTCTGTAGTTTGGCTATTGTGGACATTGCAGTTATGAACACTGGGGTACATGTAACCCTTCTTTTCACTACATCTGTATCTTTGGGGTAAATGTTCAGGGTGCAATTGCCAGGTCAGAGGGTAGCTCTATTTTTAACTTTTTGAGGAACCTCCACACTGTTTTCCAAAGTGGATGTACCAACCTGCACTGAGGGTAAGAGGATTCCCCTTTCTCCAAAACCTCTCCAGGATTCGTCATTTCTTGCCTTGTCAACTTTTGCCAATTCTAACTGGTGAAAGGTGGTATCTCAGTGTGGTTTTGATTTGAATTTCCCTGATGGCTAATGACGATGTACATTTTTCCATGTGTCTGTTAGCCATTTGTACGTCTTCTTTGGAGAAGTGTCTGTTCATGCTTTCTGTCCATTTTTTGACTTGATTATTTGTTTTTTGGGTGTTGAGTTTGAGAGGTTCTTTATAGAACTTGGATATTAGCCCTTCGTAGTGTCATTTGCAAATATCATCTCCCATTCCATGGGTTGTCTCTTTGTTTTGTTGACTGTTTCCTTTACTGTGCAGAAGTCTTTTATCTTGGTGAATCCCAAAAGTTAATCTTTGCTTTTGTTTTCCTTGCCTTTGGAGACATGTTTTGAGAGAAGTTGCTGTGGCCGATGTCAAAGAGGTTACTACCTACGTTCTAGGATTTTGATGGATTCCTGACTCACATTGAGGTCTTTCATCCAGTTTGAGTTTTATCTTTGTGTATGGTATAAGAGAATGGTTGAGTTTCATTTCTGTATATAGCTGTCCAATTTTCCCAGCACTATTTGTTGAAGAGACTGTCTTTTTTTCATTAAATATTTTTTCCTGCTTTGTCGTAGATTAGTTGACTATAGAGTTGAGGGTCCATATCTGGGCTCTCTACTCTGTTCCATTGGTCTGTGTGTCTGTTTTTGTGCCACTACCATACTGTCTTGGTGATCACAGCTTTATACTATAGCTTGAAATCAGGCAACATGATGCCCCAGCTCTGTTTTTCTATTTCAACATTTCATTGGCAATTGGGATCTTTTCTGCTTCCATACAAATTTTAGGATTGTTTGTTCCAGCACTTTGAAAAATGCCGATGGTATTTTGACTGGAATGACATTGAAAGTATAGATTGGTCTGGGCAGCTTAGACATTTTAACAATGTTTATTCTTCTGATTCATGAGCATGGAATATTTTTCTATCTTTTTGTGTCTTCTTTAATTTATTTCTTGAGTGTTCTGTAGTTCCTCGAGTACAGATCCTTTACCTCCTTGGTTAGATTTATTCCAAGGTATCTTGTGGTTTTTGGTGCTATCTAAATGGAATTGATTCTCTAATTTCCCTTTCTACAGTTTCATTGCTAGTGTATAAGAAAGCAACTGATTTCTGTGCATTATTTTGTACCCTGCCACATTACTGAATTCCTGAATGAGTTCTAGTAATTTGGAGGTGGAGTCTTTAAGGTTTTCCACAAAAAGTATCATGTCATCTGTGAAGAGAGAGAGTTTGACTTTTGTTTTTTGCCAATTTGAACACCTTTTATTTCTTGTTGTTGTCTGGTTGCTGTTGCTAGGGCTTCTGGTACTATGTTGCACAATAGTGGTGAGGTAGGGCATCCTTGTCGTGTTCCTGATCTGAAGGGAAAGGCTCTCTGCTTTTCCCCATTGAGAGTGATGTTCACTGAGGGTTTTTCATAGATGGATTTTATGAAATTAAGGAATGTTCCCTCTATCCCTATACTCTGAAGTTTGAATCAGGAATGGATGTTGTATTTTGTCAAATGCTTTTTCCTGCATAAAACGTGGTTCTTATCTCTTCTTTTATTTATGTGTTCTATCACATTGATTGATTTGTGAATGTTGAACCACCCTTGCATCCAGGGATAAATCCTACCTGGTCATGACAAATAATCCTTTTAATGTACTGTTGTATCCCATTAGCCAAGATCTTGCTGAGAATTTTGGCACAGGTATTCATCAGGGATATTGGACTGTAATTCTCCTTTTTGATGGGGTCTTTGCCTGGCTTTGGAATCAAGGTAATGCTGGCCTCATAGAAAGAGTCTGGAAATTTTCCTTCTGTTTCTATTTTTTGAAACAGCTTCAGGAGAAGAGGTAGTATTTCTTCTTTGAATGTTTGGTAGAATTCCCCATGGAATCCATCAGGTCCTGGACTCTTGTTTTTTAGGAAGTTTTGATCACTTCAATCTCGTTTCTGGTTATTGGTCTAAACTCAGGTTGTCGATTTCTTCCCGTTTCAGTCTTGGAAGTTTATAGGTTTCCAGGAAGGCATCCATTTCTTCCAGGTTGCTAAATTTATTGGTATATAACTGTTCATAATAGTTTCTGATAATTGTTATATCCTTAGTATTAGTCATGAACTCACCCCTTTCATTCATAATTTTATTAATTTGGGCCCCTTTGCTCTTTCTTTTCTCTTGGATAAGTCTGGCCAGTGGTTGATCCATCTTATTAATTCTTTCAAAGAACTGGCTTCTAGTTATGTTGATGTGTTCTATTGTATTTCTGGAGTCTAATTCACTGATCTCTGCTCTAATCTTAATTATTTCCCTTCTCATGCATAGGTTAGGCTTAATTTGTTTTTGAATATCCATATCCTTAAGGTGTAAAGATAGTTTGTGTATTTGGGATTTTTTTTAAGTGAGGTTTGCATGACTCTGTGTTTCCCTTTTAGAACTGCCTTTGCCATAGCCCATAGGTTTTCGAGCGATGTGTCTTCATTCTTATTGGTTTCTATGCAATGTTTAAGTTCTTCTCTGATTTCCTAGTTGACCCAAACATTCTTGAGCAGGATGGTCCTTAGCTTCCAAGAGTTTGAATTCCTTCCAAACATTTTCTTGTGACTGAGTTCCAATTTCAAAGCATTGTGGTCTGAGAATATACAGAGAATAATCTCAATCTTCTGGTATCAGTTGAGACTGATTTGTGACCCCGTATGTGGTCTATTCTAGAGAAAGTTCCATGCAAACTCAAGAAGAATGAGTGTTCTGTTGTTTTAGGGTGGGATGTTCTGTATATATCTATGAAGTCCATCTGGTCTAGTGTGTCATTCAAAGCTTTTTTCTTTGTTGATTTTCTGCTTAGATGATCAGTCTTGCTGAGAGTAAAGTGTTGAGGTCTCCTACTATTAGTGTGCTATTATCAATATGTCTCTTTATTTTGGTTAACAGTTGGCTTATGCAATTGGCTGCTCCCATGTTGAGGGCATAGATATTTACAATTGTTAGATCTTCTTGTTGGACAGACCCTTTAAGAATGATATCGTGTCCTTCTGTATCTCTAACTACAATCTTTAGCTTAAAATCTAATTTGTCTGATCTGAGAATTGCTAACCTAGCTTTCTTTTGAGGTCCATTGGCTTGAAAGATGGTTCTCTATCCCTTCACTTTCAGTCTGGATGTATCTTTAGGTTTAAAGTGAGTCTCTTGTAGACTGCATAAGGATGGGTTCTGTCTTTTTTTAAAAGATTTTACTTATTTATTTGACAGATAGAGATCATAAGTAGGCAGAGGAGCAGGCAGAGAGAGAGAGGGAAGCAGGCTCCACACTGAGCAGAGAGCCCGATGAGGGACTCGATCCCAGGACCCTGAGATCATGACCTGAGCCAAAGGCAGAGGCTTTAACCCAGTGAGCCACCCACGTGCCCCAGGATGGGTTCTGTCTTCTTATCCAATCTGCAACCCTGTGCCATTTTATGGGAGCATTTAGGTCATTCACATTGAGAGTGATTATTGAAAGATATGATTTTATTGTCATCATGTTGCCTGTGAAGTCCTTGTTTCTATATATTGTCTCTGTAAATTTCCAATCTATATCACTCTTGGGGTCTTTCTCCTTTTATAGAACCCCCCACAATATTTCTTTCAGGGCTGGCTTAGTGGTCACATATTCTTTTAGTTTCCGCTGTACCTAGAAGCTCCTTTTTCATCCATTCATCTGAATGACAACCTTGCTGGATAAAGAATTCTTGCCTGCCTGTTATTCTCATTTTGTACCCTGAATATGTCTTGCCAGCCCTTTTTGCCTTGCCAGGTCTCTGTGGACAAGTCTGACATTATTCTGATGTTCTTCCCTCTGTAAGTAAGGAATCTCTTCCTTCTAACTTCCCTTAAGATGATTTCCTTGATGGGATGCCTGGGTGGTTCAGTTGGTTAAGCCACTGCCTTCAGTTCAGGCCATGATCCCAGGGTCCTGGGATCGAGTCCTGCATCCAGCTCCTTGCTCTGCAGGGAGCCTGCTTCTCTCTCCTTCTCTGCCTGCCTCTCTTCCTGATTGTGCATGCTCTCTCTCTCTCGCTCTCTCGCTCTCTCGCTCTCTCTGACAAATAAATAAATAAATAAATAATCTAAAGATTATTTCCTTCATTCTAAAATTTGCGAATTTTACTATTATGTGTTCAGATGTTGGTCTGTTCTCCTTGATCTTGGGGGCAGTCCCTTCAGCCTCTGAGACACAAATGCTTGTTTCATTCCCACAGATTAGGGAATTCTCGGCTATGATTTGCTCATATATGTTTCTTAGTCCTCTCTCTCTCCACACCCTCTGGGATCCCAATAATTCTGACACTGGAATGTTTCATGGCATCATTTATTTCTCTAATCCTGTTTTCATGGATTTTAAACTGTTTGCTCTAGGCCTCCTCCTGTTCTTTCTTTTCTATCAGTTTGTCTTCTAGATCACTAATTACTTCTTCTGCCTCATTTACACTGGCTATTCGAGTATCTAGATTAGACTGGGTCTCATTGGTAGCATGTCTAAGTTCTGCCAGGTCAGCTCTCATTTCTGCCCTTAGAGAATCTATATTGCCATTAATAGTTTCTCCAGCCTAGTTATTGTCTTCATAACTGTTACCCTGAAGTCTATTTCTGACATCTTGCTTATATCCATATCCATTAGGTCTGCAGGAGAGGCCATTTTCTCTGGGTCTTTTCTTTGTTGGGAGTCCCTCCTCCTAGTCATTCTGTTGAGTTGTGGTTGAGGGGATGTACAGCTGGAAATATCAACCACAATCCAGGCAAGGTGCACCCTGGAAAAGTTTGGAGCAATCAGAAGCCACCACCAAAAAACCCCAGCCAAAATGAAACCCAAGAATAAGATTTACAAGGTACAAAAACAAAAACAAACAAGCAAACAAAAAGACACACACCGCCCCAAAAAAGTATAAATAAAAGGGGAGACATGCAGGGAATGTGGCTATAATTGCTTGATGTGGTCAAGGTAGGGTATTTCACTTCTTCCTGGGTGTATTTTCTTCTCTCTGTTAGAGAACATTACTTCCGAGAAAGACAGGGAAATTAAAACTGGTGTATATATTTAACAGTAGTATTGAACAGGGAGAAAATGACTAAATTGAAGCTTATATCTATATCATCTATATCTATATCTATATCATCTATATCTGTATCTATATATAAAGAAAAAGAAAAAAAGTGTATGTGTGAAAAAGTTCAAGTTAAAAAGTTAATGTGGAATATGTTATATTAAACATCTAGTTGAAATGAAAAGTAGGGGGAAAAAAACAGAAGAAACATGAGAAAGAATTTTTAAAAAGAGAAAAGTTATATTTAAGAAATACACAGGCCGTGAGACAACACCAGGAGCTTAATATACTATTTTCCCATGGTGTTGGGGTCTTTCAGTTTTATAGGGACCCTGGGGTTGTTGTCCTCTTGTTCTCCTATCTTATCTTCTGGAGGAGGGGACTGCCACAATGTTTTTCAGTCAACCTGCTTGGCCAGAGTTGCCCTTCCCACTGTCAAAGTGCTGGGCTCTATGGAAAGCAGTTTTGGGGGCTTTTGTTCTCTGATGGCTTTTGTTCTCTGGTGGCTCTTCATGCCTTTTCAGAGGGTCAGAGCAAAGGAAAATGTCAACACCCAGACCTCTGCCCCAGAGGAGAAAAGCCACAGTCTACTCCTCTCTGAATCCTCCAGAACACACAGTCTCCCTCTCTGTAAGCACTGCTGAAAACCCAGGCCTCCCACAGGTGGTGCGTACCTGCAGTGATCCTCTCAGCAGTGGACCCTGGCCCCCACTTTTCTATGCACTTCTCCCCACCAGTGCCACCAAAACTGAGTGATCCCAGTATACAAATTTGACAATTCAGCAATGCCCTAGGGAAAGCAAACAGGAGGATGTTGGTAACCACTCTATCTTTGCAGAACCCCCAAAAAAAAAAATCATAAAATATTATGAACTCTGCCTAAGAGGAAGCAAGAAACATGGAGTAGGTGTGTCACAGAAAAGCTTCAGGGAAAGCCTCAAAATACCTACCAGGCTAACAGAAGGCATTTATCTCCTGAAGCCAGGCAGTAAAGGCTGGAGGAGGTGACCGAGTCTTCAAATACAAAGACAGCAACACAAGACATCAAAGAACATGAAAAGTGAAGAAAACATGACAGCACCAAAGGAACACAATAATTTTTCAGTAACCAACCCAAAGGACTGGAGATCTATGGAGATTTGTCTTATACAGAAATCAAAATGGTTGCTTTAAGGAAGCTCAGTAAGCTACAGGAAAACACAGGATGACAATTCAACTGAATCAGGAAAGTGATACATGAACAAAGCAAGAACTTTCACAAAGAGATAGAAATTATTTAAAAGGAATTAGACAGAAATTCTGGACCTGAGGAATACAATGAATGAAATGAAAAATGAAATGGCATCAACAGCCAACCGTTTGTTACCAGTAAGGCTTCTGGTCAATTGTAAACTATTAGTAGTTATGTTTGGGGGGAGTCAAAATCTGCCCTATGCAGATTTTGGACTGACCTGGGTTTTTCAAGGGTCAACCATAAATAAAATCAGAAGTGAAAGAGGAGATATTACAATCAGTACAACAGAAAAACAAAGATCATAAAAGACTACTATGAATAATTATACAACAACTTACACAGCCTAGAAGAAATATAGAAATTACTAGGAATATGCCACCTACCAAGACTGAATCATGAAGAAATATAAAATCTGAGCAGACTATAAGGAGACCAAGTAAGGAGATTGAATCATAATCAAACCTCCCAACAAAGAAACACTTATAACCTGATATTGTTGAATCATTTATTGTTGAATCCTACCAAATATTAAAAGAAGAGATCATACCAATCCTTCAAACTCTTTCAAAAGACTGAAGAGGAGGAAACTTTCATATTACCAGCATTGCTCCTGATATCCAGACAAGGACACTACAAGAAAACTACAGGCCAAATATCCCTGATTTAAATTGGTACAAAAACCCTCAATCAAACTGAATTCAAGAGCACATTAAAAGAATCATATACCATGATCAAGTAGGATATATTCCAGGGATACCTGGATGGTTCAATATATAAAGATCAAAAAACCATTATATATACCACACTATCAAAAAAGACAGAAATTATATGATTATCTTAATCCACGTGAAAAAGATTTTGACAATATTCAACATCTTTCATGAAAAAATTCTCAAAAAATAAGGTACAGAAAGAATGCACTCCAACATAACAAAGACCATATTTGTTAAGCCCTTACCTAATGCCACACTCAATGGTCAAACAGAAAGTTTCTCTCTAAGAACAAGAGCAAGACAGGATCACTACTCTCACCATTACCATTCAACATAGTTCTGGAACCCTTACTCAGAGAAATTAGGTAAGAAAAAGAAATAAAAGTTATCCAAATTGGAAAGGAACAAAGAAAATTTTCTCTGAAGATGAAATGATCATATACAAATACTTAAGATTCCACCAAAATGCTATTAAACTAATCTATTAATTCAGTAAAGTTGCAGGACACAAAATCAACATATAAAAATTAGTTGCATTTTTATACACTAAGATCAAACAATTTGAAAACAAAATTAAGAAAACAATCCAATTGGGGTGCCTGGGTGTATCAGTGGGTTAAAGCCTCTGCCTTCAGCTCAGGTCATGATCCCAGGGTCCTGGGATCGATCCCTGCATCGGGCTCTCTGCCTCGTGGGGAGCCTGCTTCCTCCTCTCTATCTCTCTCTCTCTCTCTCTCTCTATCTCTCTCTCTCTCTCTCTCTGCCTGCCTCTCTGCCTACTTGTGATCTCTGTCTGTCAAATAAATAAGTAAAATGTAAAAAAGAAAAGAAAAGAAAACAATCCCATTTACAATTGCATCAACAACAAGCAAATACTTAGGGATAAACTTAACCAAGGAGGTAAAAGACTCGTACACAGAAAACTGTAAGATGCTCATGGGAGAAATTGAGAAAAACACAAATAATGGCCAGATATCCATGTTCATGGATCAGAAAAATTAATAGTGTTGAAATGTCCATATTACCCAAAGCTAGCTACAGATTCAGTGTAATCCCTATCAAAATTCCAACAGCATTTTTCACAGATATAGATTTCTTAAATCCCTAAAAATTTTTGTGGAACCATAAAAGACCCCAAATAGTCAAAGCCATCTTGAAAAAGAAAAGCAAGCTGAAGGCATTATGTTCCTAATTTCAAGCTATAAAACAAAGCTATAGGAATCAAAACAGTATTACATTGACATAAAAAGTAGACACATAGACCAATGGAACAGAATCAAGAGTCCAAAAATAAACCCATGTATATCCAGTCAACCTACCTTTGCAAAGGCACAAGATCACACAATACAGAAAGGATAGGCTCTGATAAATGGTGCTGGGAAAATTGGATATCCACATGCAAAAGTATAAAACTAAATCCCTCTCTTACACCACCCACAAAAACTACTTGAAATAGATTAAGGTCCTAAACATAAGACCATGAGACTTGTAACCATAAAACTCCTAGAAGAAAACATAGGGATAAAGCTCTTTGATTTGCTCTTGGCAATAATATTTGGGGGAGATATGACACCGAAAGTGTAAACAATGAAAGCAAAAATAAATGGGACTATCAAATTTCAAAGACCTTGTACATCAGAGGAAGCAACCAAAAAGAAAAGGCAACTTACAGGATTAGAGACATGTTTGCAAAGCATTTAACTGACTGTCATGGCGTTAATATCCAAAATATATAAGGAACTTATCCAACTCAAGAACAATAAAAAATAATCCAATTTTTAAAATGAGAAAATCACTTGAACAGACGTTATTCCAAAGACATTCTAATAATCAATAGGTACATGAAAACATGCTCAACATCACTAATTATTAGGGAAATGCAATTCAAAAAAACAATGAGATAACACCTCACACCTATTAGAATGGCTATGATCAAAAAGACAATAGACATGTGTTGGCCAAGATGTGGAGAAAAGGGAACACTTGGGACACTGTTGGTGGGAATGTAATTGGTACCACCATTAGGGGAAACAGTATGGAGATTCCTCAAAAAATTAAAAATACAGCTACCAAATGGGGGGGCTCATAGGTGGCTTGGTTGGTTAAGCATCTGCCTTTGGCTCAGGTCATGGTCTCAGAGTCCTGGGATTGAGTCCCACATGGGGCTCCTTGCTCCATGGGAGTCTGCTTCTCCCTCTGCTACTCCCCTTGCTCATGTGCTCTCTCTCTCTCTTTCAAATAAATAAATAAATAAATAAATAAAATTGATTAAAAAAAAAAAAAACTACAAATGATCCAGCAATTCCACTTTGGGTATATATCCAAAGTAAACAAAATTAGTATCTTGAAGAAATATCTATACTCCCATGTTCATTACAACATTATTCCCAATAGTAAACAAGAAAACAACTTAAAGGCACATCAATGGATGAATGGATAAAGATGTGGTATATATATATGCAGAAGAATACATGCCATGAGAAAGAAGGAGATCCTGCCATTTGCAAAAACATGGATGAATCTAAAGAACAATATACTAAATGAAATTAAAAAGACAAATACTTTATAATCTCACTATTATGTGGAAATAAATAAATGCATACATACATACATACATACCAAATGCAGAAAAACAAAGAACAGAATGGTAAATGGTGGTCACCAGGGGCTGGGGGTGGGAGGATGAGAAGACACTAGTCAAAGTGTGCAAGCCTTCAGTTATAAGATGACTAAGCTCTCCAGGCATCAGGGTGGCTGTGTCTGTTAAGTGCCCAACTCTTGATTTCAGCTCAGGTCATGATCTCAGGGTCATGAGATGGAGCTTCACATCAGGCCCCACACTGAGCATGGAGCCTGCTTAGGATTTTCTCTCTTTTTCTCCCTCTGCTCCTCCCTTCTCATGATCTCTTTCTAATTAAATAAATAAATAAATAAATAAATAAATTTTTATTTAAAACAATTTTTTTAAAAAGATGAATAGCACATGCACCCCACTGTTCACAGCAGCAATGCCCACAATAGCCAAACTGTGGGTGTTCAGATTCCTTTCAACAGATGAATGGATAACGATGTGGCTCATGCATACAATGGAATATTACTCAGCCATCAGAAAGGATGAATACCCATCATTTGCGTTGACATGTATGGAACTGGAGGGGGTTATGCTAAGTGAAGTAAGTCAA
>RCUC01170400.1:0-19985 GCA_003697995.1 Taxidea taxus jeffersonii | reverse complement strand
GGATGGTATAGTTGATTAAGTATCTGGCTCTTTATTTCAGTTCAGGCGGTAATCTCGGGGTCATGAGATTGAGTCCCGTGTCTGGCTCTGCACTCAGTGCAGAGTGCCTGAGATTCTCTCTCCATCTCCCTCTGCCCCTTCCCACTTCTCTCTCTCTCGCCCTCTCTCAGAAATAAATACATAAATACATAAATAAATATAATTTCAGTGGTAGATGAGAGATAATTATCAGGAAAACCAGCTGGGAAGCTTGAAATTCTGAGCAAGAAGAGAAAACCTGAACTCGTGATACTACTCAACAAGTGCAAAGGGTGAGTGCATTCAAGAGAGATTTCTGAGGAAAAACACTAAAAAGATTTTATTAGCTAGTTGGATTTGGAATAAATGATATAGTAAAACTCTGGCCTCAGTAAAACTATATCCCCACAAGTTTGAAACAGGTCCTTAAGCCAACTATATACACATTCCTAGTCCAGGAATGGCAGGAAACATTTTTTAAAGGGCTAAATAAACTGTGCTTGCATTTCAAGATGGATAAAAAATAACATATAATTTGACTTAATTTCAAAGAATTTCTGAGCAGAGAAAATCAGGTGTCATAAATTAGATCAGAAAAAGAAAGAGAGAGTAAATGGATTGTTAAAACTGACAGACCAATGAAAGATATTGTATCAATACTGGTATTTGGAAGTGCTGGAATGATGGGTGTACGGGCTTTCCCAGGCAAGCAGCATGGCAGCCTGCTTTTGTGAAGCTGAGCTAGAAATTTATTAATTTAATATAAATTTTCAACAGATGCCAGGGTTTTAAAATAATCATAGCATCACTGCTCAAAATATGGGGTTTTGTCCTGCATTAAAATGCTTGCTCTTAGTAATGTGATTTTTTTTTAACTGGTACCCTAATTATGCAGATGTTCATTCCTGAATGAAATATAGCCAAAGAAGAACCAGCCCAGCCAGACCTGATGCATTAAGATACCCTCCCTTCCAGAGGTCTTATTTAAAGGACTTCAGTTCTACTGGAATCAAAAATAGAGAAATTGCAGTTGTTTAAAACAACAAAAATTGCTTTGTTGTTCATAGGACCTATGCATCGTGAGTTGTCAATCAGGGATGCAGGCTAGTAGAGAGGTCCTCATCTCAGAAGTTGCCAGTTGTCATCGTAGAAGGAAAACAATGCAGCAAACATACCCTAATTCTTAAAGTTTCTACCCAGAAAGATTTATAAATCATCGCCAAAGCAAATCACATGGCCACATTTCACTTCCCATAGGTGAAAAATAAAATTCTGCCAAGTGCCTGGGAGGAAAGAGTGGTGGAACACCTACTAAATGGAACATTTTCACAAAAGTCTTAATAAATACTTAGGACAGAATATGTCTTAGGTCTTTGAAGCATGACCAGTAACCTCTTCTTTGTATTTTTCTTTGAGATGGAGCTCATTGACTTTTTGCAAGGAGCCCATTTTAAATGATCATTTCAATGAAAATCAAAAAGGTATGCAAGAAAGTCCATATGTATAATTCATTTATAATCTTGAAGAAAAAACAAATACTCAAAGATTATTCTAATAATAATGGCCAACATTTCTTGAATGCTGACAACATGCCAGGCATTGTTCTAAGGACTTTGCATGTATTTACTAATCTTATACTCATAACGACCTATGAAAAGGCCACAGTTAATATTCCTACTTTACAGATAAATAATCAGATAGAGGGAGATTAAGTAAATTTTCCAAGGCCATAGAGCTGGTAAGTGGAAAAACAACAACAAAAAACAAACAAACAAATGAAAAAAAAACCCCAAAACTGAACCAAGCAAAATACTTCCAGAGCTAGACTGCTTAATCACTTCTTATTTCCACAATTAATAACAACAAATAAAACTAAATACATACTTAATTGAAATAGTATTTCAGTAGCTGGGAAAATTAAGTCAATTATAATGACTTGATATTACATTTTCATTGCATTCCAATATTCCATCAACATTCTAATATTTACATGTTTTTATAATACTAGATATTTATACTGAATTGTTATATCATCTTTACCCATCTCATAATTGGGAACTATGTATTTTTAAAACACCCTTACTTTTCTAAAGGAATCTCTTAATGTTCCCAGCACCAAAACAGATATGATACTTTATGTTAAATTTACCATATTGACTACATGGGGTCAAATTCCTTCAGGTCAGTGTAATGAACAATTATTGCTCTGATTACATAAAGCCACCTCTACCCTTCTTTTACCTTCTTTTGGAAATAGTCTCTTCCTTCTCTTTTTCCATTCTATCAATGGGGTAACCTCTGGACCAATCATCTTGTACAAAATGTGCCCTGGCCACAGTTAGTTGGTCCAGGGGAACCTATCTGGGGCAATCACCTCCAAGAATCCATCCTGGCCAACAGATTGGTTCCAGACTTGGCATTAATCCAAGCTGAAACACTCAGAGTTTTTGGCAGGGATCTGGTAAATGAAAATGAGGAAAGTCCATCTCTTTCCAGATGACTGAAACTATGTGGAAACTCAAGGAGGACCTGTCAACAGCCATGTTTTCTTCTCATTCGAAGCAGAGCAAAGCAGTTGAAAAAAAAAAGAGAAAAAAATGAAGGACAAAAATAAAGACACAAACAGGCAAAAAGTGAAGAGAGGGGCCTGCCCAAAACTGGCATCCCAGCCCCACTTCTGCCCTTGACATCTGTGGACACCACAGCATCATTGCTTCAACCACTGTTACTTGACTTTCTGTCATTTGCTACCAAAATAACCCTAATGAATACAATCAACTTCTAAAATTCTTTATTCAACTGGTATATTATTGAAAGATCTCAAAAAGAACATGTGTGCAATCATGGTTGCTTGTGATTCACCAAAAGAAACAAAATGATCAAAATTGAACAGAAGATTGGAGAGATTTCATGATGACTAATTACCCACATAAAACGACCTCAAGAAAAGAGGTGATTTCAGATTTTCTCCAATTTTTGCCTGTCCTGGTAAAAGGATAAAGAAGCTACCTATTATTTTCTGTTACTCAGAAAGGAACAAGAATAAGATAAAAATCATTTGGAACATGCTATCAAGTAACTAAAACCCTAATTTTAGTATCTCTGGTAGATGACAAAATTTTAGGGATCTCCTCCTTTAAAGCCCTCTTCTAGTATGTCTATTTCCTTGAGATTTTGATGGGATCCTCTTTCTAGGCAGGTCCAGTATATGTTTTTTTCCCCAACACCACCAAACAATTCTCCAGTTCTCAGTAGACATTGACTGGGTGCCCTACCGTTCAGCTCAGTTTAGTTAAAGCAACAAAATTTAGTTAATTCAGTTTAACTCCAGATAGATGGTATCATATCCCACAGGTCAAGGGCTTAGTCCCACAAGACTTCACCCCCTCCCCTGACTTCAGACACCAATTGCAGGTCCAGGTTTTCACCTGTTCTTCTGATCTACCACACCCTCCTCAGGTTCAAGAAATTTGACAGATCAGCTCTCAAGTTAGAGAAACATTTACTTATGTTTACCAGTTTATTATAAAGGATATTATAAAGGATACAGATGAACAGCCAGATGATGAATATATAGGGCAAGGTACATGGGAAGGGGCACAGTGCCTCCAGGCTCATATTCTTTCTAAGTATACCTCTCACCCAACACCTCCATGTATTCACCAGCTTGGAAGCTCTCCAAACGCCATCCTTTTGGTTTTTTGGAGGCTTCATTACATAGGCATGATTGGTTAAATCACTGGCTATTGGTGACTGAACTCAATCTACAGTTCCTTGCCCCTCCTTGGATGTAGGGTTGGGGGTGGGAGGTTAGTGGGACAGAAAGTTCAAATCCTCTGATCACAAGGTTGGTTCCCCCAGCAACCAGCCCCATCCTTAGGTTACCTAGGGACTTTCCAAAAGTCATGTCATTAACATAACATAAGACAACTTTCTCTTAGGAAATTCCTGGTAGCTCTGTGTTATTATAAATAACAATAGCGTGGTGGGGGAACAAATTCCTTCTCAAGACACTG
Source organism: Taxidea taxus jeffersonii (assembly GCA_003697995.1). Lineage (NCBI taxonomy): Eukaryota > Metazoa > Chordata > Mammalia > Carnivora > Mustelidae > Taxidea > Taxidea taxus. Next base: position 15,951 of record RCUC01170400.1, on the reverse strand, counting down.
GTTATGGAAATGGCCATTACAATTCCTACTCCATTACCATGAAGCTCTAGAATTTGGAGGGACCCCAGCTCCACCTAAGAAGGTGTTCTTCTAATCCCTTTCCCTTTTAAAACTCTAAATTATATAAACCACTCTCCTCATAGCCATTTGACAATATATCCTTCAAGAACCACTAATTGGACAGGCTTCCAGTCTCAAGCAAAAGGAAATCATATTACATCATCATTACCAGTTCAAGCAATCCTTAATCATATTAATAAATGGGAATAAAATGTGAATTATCCAAGGCAGCAGATAATCCCAGTTTAAGTTTTACAGTTAAGTCAGTTTATCCGTTTTCTAGATTCTTCAAGATCTCTTCTCCACCATTACATATAGTGTCCTAGATTATAAATTATCAAGTAGGAAGGAACTTGGAGCCAGGAATTGAAAAGGAAAGGTGAGTTTTGACTATCAGTAAATGGGGGAATGGATGTATCTTAATACCAAATATGATATTTTAATAATCTGATTATGTGGGTAACCAAATAAAGATGATTATGGAATATAGTTAGACACTCCAATATATACATACGCACATCCATACATTCACCAAACGCACAAACTTTAAGCTTCCTCTATTGGTAGGCTTTAATGAGAAAAGATAATAAACAAGAGAAAACGCTACTTTATAAAGAATACTAACTTAGCCTTGGTTTTCAAAGCAAAACCTAAGGCAAAAATTTCCTTGCAGGTAGGTTATTTTGGAATATGATTTATAGGGAGCAAGACTACAGGACAGAAAAAGCAAAAGAGGAAGAGGGCAAAGCCAACACAAGGATGTGTTACTGAGTTGGCCATTCCTATGAGCAGCCAGTACTTGATCTACCAGGACCTTCCAAGGAGCCTTATGAATTGTACTCAGAAGAGTTTACCCTGGGGACAAAGGAGGAAGCATTTGTCCATCTGCTCCTCTCTCCCATTGGTCAAGGGTGATTCAAATGAGAGTTTATTCCCCCTGAATTTCTGAATTGCATATCTGTAAGTACAGAGCAGGATCCCATGATGTGGTATCAGAGAAGCAACATGGCAGGAAATGAGAGATAGGAGGTCATGGCATGAGCCCATAGGAAGTCTCATTCTAACTGTCCTTGCATTAACTAGATAAAGTCTGCAGAAACTCATTGCCATAGAAGTAACTCAAATTAAGAGGTAGATATGACATTTTTTTTTAAGTAACACACAAAAGCTATCCTATCATATACATAAGGTCATAGGATTTGAAATAAAGAAATCTGCTTTCAAGGCAGCTTTCAGGAATGTATCTTTTGTCAAAAATGCCACACATCTGCTTATGAACAAGCTCCCATCATCACTGTGTAAACTAGACAGAGGAGGATTCTCTGTAATAGCTCTACCACCAGAGAGAAATAATAGCAGCTCTGTATAGCAAAGACTTTCAGTAGCTGAGAGTGAGAAAGATACACAGCATATACAAGATATACTTCAAGTACAAGATATACTTCATACTGAAGTATGATCTGACTGGTGGAGAGAAGAAAGACAGAGTATCATGAGCTCAACAAATATAAGATCATGCATGGCTAAAAATATTCAGCAGCAAACTAAAAAAAAAAAAAAAGAATTAAAAGCTCTTGAGTAATCATTATTTTTCATAAAGAACAACTAAGAGTTTCCAGGTCAAACAATTCTCAAAGCTTAAAAGCATCAAGCCTTCCTGGAGTTCAGCTTAAAATGATCCATGGACATCATATTTATGTGGCCATCCCATAAGAGAAGTACAAAATCAAACCAGATACTGTGTATAAAAATGAGAATTTCTCTTCAGACAAAATTCACCTAAGGCCTTAAGACAAACTATGTGACCAAAAAAAAGTTAAAAGAAAATTAAATACTTTGCCCTTATTCATTTGATCCTTGACAGTCTTGAAATAAGCCATGACTCTGAATAAGAGCCTAAAGGAAATTGGGCTATGGGGTTTAGGATAATAAGGGAGCTGACAGACCTAAAAGAAAGAATTATATTTCCCATTGGTTTTCCATGGGAACTGGATGTTAAAGTCTGAGTTTATTTTGTTGCAGGCAAATATTTTATATACACTGTTCCACAGAGTGGAAGGAGGCTACCCGGGTCAGTCCATCAATTTGAACCACAGGCTTGACACCAGGGCCACCCACATCCCTCAAAGTGCTTACCACCACTGGAGGCTGCTAGACTTCCCACCAAGTAAGTCAACAAATGCCCATAATACCAGGCAAGCAGGCAGAATTTCCAAAGAAAAGGTACTTTATAAATGCTAATGCAATTATCTTGAAAATGTGAACCAGAGTCTCTGTTTTATTCTACCATAAATCCTGTTCACCATTAAGGCCAAGCTTAATGCCTTGGGGAAGGAGGCACAGCCACTTAGAACAAGATGTCTACAGATGATCAAGAAAGAAAGTGACTTAGAGGAAGTTCCCATCAGACAGAAAGAGTAGGTCATACCCTATGTGACAGGGAAAGAAAAACTAGGGAGGAGGGGGGAATGTAGGAGGAAGAGTTTGTTTGGTTCCACCGGGGTCCAGCCCTCCTATCTCTTTGATGCTTAGTTCAGGCAGTGGGAGTGGACAGTGAAAGGACAGAAATCTAAGACAGAGAGGAAGTAAGAAGAAAGTGATTCAGACATGTCTATAAGCCAACAGGGAGACTAGAAAAAAGTATCCAAGGATGAAGAATATCAATTCTGCACAGTGCTACCATGGAAAGTTAACTATATGGTAGAGGCTAGGCCGGGGGCCAGACATCCTACACAAGGCTACCAGATGGGTCTTAGCCAAGACCTGAGATCCAAGAATGTGCAGGATCTAGAAAACCTGGGTAGACTTGGTTCAGCAGAAGTCTTAGCCATAAACTTCTGCAGTCAAAGTTAGCAGAGTTTTCAGGGACCAAGAAGAATATAAACCCTTCTCCTTCCCTTCTGCCAGAAGGATATATGAGCTGCCCTCTATATCGAGATACCATGTTGGCTGAAATATGTCCTGAGAGCTAGAGCTTGTGAGAGGGAAAATTGTGTGTGTGTGTGTGTGTGTAACAAGGGTTTTGTTTTTTTTAAGATTTCATTTATTTATTTGACATAGAGAGATCACAAGTAGGCAGAGAGGCAGACAGAGAGCAGGGGAAAGCAGGCTCCCCACAGAGCAGAGAGCCTGATGCAGGGCTCGATTCCGGGACCCTAAGACCATAACCTGAGCCGAGGCAGAGGCCCAACCCACTGAGCCACCCAGGCGCCCCATAACAACGATTTTAACTGCACTTATATGTGGATTTTTTTCAATAAACAGAGGATAACGCTGTAAATGTATTTTTTTCTTCCTTATGATTTTCCTTTCTTTCTTTTTTTTTTTAGAAGAGAGAATGCGAACCTGGGGTGAGGGGCAGAGGGAGAGAGAGAGAGAGAATCCCAAGCAGGCTCCACACCCAGTATGGAGCCCCATGCAGGGTCTCATGACCCGTTGATCTCATGACCCGTTCTGCATCACTGGGGCAATGGGTGGCTATTAGTCTCTAGTCCATGTTGTCCTCACTCCAGGACCCCAAGTTTATTAGTGGAGGCCTCATTATCAGGAACATTTCAGGTTCTGAAAGCAGAGGAAAGAGATAATGGAGAGTTTTATAGTAACAAGTAAATATTTTGGTTCACATGTCACTTTTGTACACAGCCCAGGAACAGACTAGTTACATGGTCCTATCCAAACAGAAGATAGGTAGACAATAGTAGCTTCCCATGGACCAGGAAGAGAGGCAGACAAGAGGGTAGAGCATTAAAAGTATGTACCACATATGGGAGAGATTTTCTCTACTACATAAAGTATTACTCTTCTTGAAAATTTGAATTACCCAAATTTTGTATTATCTCCCGCAACACAAAATGTAAGTTCCTCATCCACCCAGGTCATTCTTTTCTTTCCCATACTTATCTCAGAACTGGTCTGGACTTCTTTACCCCAAACTCAACCTTCTACTTCTACCTTTCTTCCAAATTCTTTCCATAGTGCTTCCATGAAATTACCCATTTCTAGGGGAACTACCTTCTCTGTTCTTGGTTCCCTCACTTTCCCTTGACTGCCAAACACTTCCCAGCTTTCACCAACCCAACCTGGACCCTCCTCTTCTCTCACAGAACCCACCATTCCCTTGGATACCTATGCTTCTGCCTAAGCCAGGCAACCAAACAACATTTATAGGAACTTGATGGCCCAACTTTCTAATATCCAAAAGTTGAAGGCCAATTAAAAGAGAACCAATTGAGGGGTGCCTGTGTGGCTCAATGGGTTGGGCCTCTGCCTTCGGCTCAGGTCATAATCTCGGGGTCCTGGGATCGAGCCCCACATTGGGCTCCCTGCTCAGTGGGGAGCCTGCTTCCCCCTCTCTCTCTGCCTGCTGCTCTGCCTACTTGTGATCTCTGTCAAATAAATAAATAAAATCTTAAAAAAAAAAAAAGAGAGAGAGAACCAATTGATAAAGTTCAACCTTGGCTGTAGATACTGTGAAAATTGCAAAAGCCTGGTCCATTTAAATTGCACTAAGATTTGAGATCAATTTTAAATTTTGTGACTGAAGTGTTTTTATATTTTTAAAAAGCTATCTTTCTGTTCTGTGTCACCTTGCCCAGGAGAGCTGATAGGAAGCTTAGAACTTCCTCTGACTGACTGTATATGGGCAAAGCCAGAAAATATTGCCCTGATGTTTGCACCTAGAACATATGCACTGTGTGGGAATTTGGAATCATCCTAAATAACTCCCCAAATTTGGCCCACATATTTGCATAAGCTTTCATAACATCAAGGATTTCAGTCCTTTCCCTCTCAGTCTTTATCTAGAGGTTGTGACTATTTTTAGTCTATTCTCTAATCTGGGACCTAGCCATCAATGTCTTCTAAAAATGAGTCCATGAGACTATGGACTCTGAGAAACAAACTGAGGGTTTTGGAGGGAAAGGGTGCAGAATGGGTGAGGCTGGTGGTGGGTATTAAGGAGTGCACATATTACATGGAGCACTGGGTGTGGTGCATAGACAATGAATCTTGGAACACTGGAAAAATAAAATAAAATAAAATAAGATAAAAATGAGTCCATGGTGGTGCTGACTTTGTATGTGGGGAGAGAAGAGCTTTCCTCCCTAGATCTGAATCTACAGAGGTAAAGGGTATGAATTATCCTGATTTTCTCTGTACATGTCTGGAGAGAAGTTGGTGGAAGTTAAGTACAGGGTGGGTTATGGAATTCACTGATCTCTTGCAGGGAGGGGAAATGCTTCTCACTAATCTCCTGTGGGTGATGCCTGCCAACTCCCAACGGCCTTCTGTAATTGCTTACAACTCTACCACAGGTCACTTCCCTGTGTCCTTCTAGGAAGCCTGTCATCCAGCAAACTGCACAAATACTGTCCTAATAAGACTGTGAATCTGAGATACAGACACAGGCAGACCTTTTCCCAAAGCAACAGTTTCATGGTCCACTTAAGGAAGGAAGAAAAAAAGAAGAAAGAAAGAAAACATTTCTAAAATTAGCAATGAAAGTTCTTTCATAATCTCCTATCTCAGAGGTATTTATCTCTTCTCTACTTCTCAAGGCAAACACTCTTTGAATCTAATAGCTTACATTCCTAATAGTCACTAAATCTTTGGCAGATTGTATTTTCCCAAAAATGGGAGCACCAATTTATATTTCATCCCATGTGCTACTCTTTCAAAGTGATTGACACTCCCCCACTGAGAAGCAGGACCTATACCCCTTCTGCTGAACCTGGGTGAGCTTGAGAATACCCCTATCAATAGAATGTGGCAGAAGTGATGCTGTGTGACTTCTGAGGTTAAGTCAGATAAAGGGGACAGTGTCCACCAGTCTCTCTCTCAAGATACTCACCCAGGGAACCCAGCTACCATGTTGCAAATAAGCTCAAACTAGCCCATGTAGAGAGACTACATGGAGAAGCCCATGTGAAAAGGAACTGTGACCCCAAAAATCACCTGCTAGCAACTGCTAGGTGATCGCATTAGCCTTCAAATGATCCCTATTCCCATCTTCACATATTCCATTTGATGCCCCAGACATCATGGAACAGAAGAAGTTATCCCTGCTGTACTCTATCCAAATTCATTACCCACAGGACTCAAAAAGTATAATAAATTTGTTTTATTCTACTACGTTTTACGGTAATTTATTATGCAGCCATAGTAACTGGGACAAAATCTCTCCAGGTCTCTCCGCTCTGCAGACAGCCTGCTTCCTCCTCTCTCTCTGCCTGCCTCTCTGCCTGCTTGTGATCTCTGTCTGTCAAATAAATAAATAAAAAATCTTTAAAAAAAAAAATCCTATAAAAAACAAAATCTCTCCAGGTATTTTATCCCTCGTTTCACCTGTAGGTTACTTTCAGAGTGCCTTTTTCAAACAACCTAAAGACTATATAGCAATATCTAAAGTAGAGGAAGGATTATTTCTGCCTATCCACATTTCAACAAAATGGGATTTTGTTTCTCTGTTTGTAAGATGAAGGAAGTTCTCAAGGTCATAGATTAAAACAAAACAGTTGGAACATTTTTTATCCTTGCTTCTTAGAGGAACATAAGACTCTTTGAACTAAAACTCTGTTCCTCACATTGATAAGGACCCCGAGCTCACAGACAATATATTTGTTTTTGTACCTACTTGGCTTCCTCTTAATTTCTAAAGAGTTAAAAAGAGTGGAGAGCAGCCTCAAAAAATAAAAAAGCAATAGCAACTTCAGTGTCCATGAATCTGAGAGGATCCAGAATAAGTGGCCTGCAGGGCTAGTTTTCATCTTAAAGATAAAATTAGTAAGAATCTCTGTATCAAGGAAAGGAATGGGTAAGTAATAAACGAGAAGTATCATGGAAATATTAAATAGTAATAAAGGACAAAAACCTCTCCAATAACCTTTCTATAATTAAGAGATAGTTTTTATTTTAACTCACATTTTCATCAGTTTCAAAGAGACTCCTACTGAACTTCTCTTTTCTGTCTACACTCCCACATCTTCGGTGTACTCATCTAGCTTTTAATTTCTCTTTTCTGACGATGTCTGAATTTGTATCATCAGCCCAGGCCTTGTCCCTATAATCTAAACTCATATCATAGATCTGCTACTCACCATGTCTACTTAATGGCTAACAGGCATTTCAAACTCAACTTCTCCAAAAAACAGACTGCTGATGTTCCTTCCCAAACCTGTTCCCCTTCCTGCCTTTTCCATCCTAGGTGATAGAAATTCCCTCTTCCACTAAGAGCAAAAACCATGACATAGTTTGACTTCGCTGTTACAAACTATAGCCCATCTATCAGTAAATTCTATTGGTTCTAACTTCAAAGGATATCCAGAATCTAACCACTTATCACCATCACATTCTCTTATCTGGATTGTTGTAACAGCCTCCTAACTGGTATCCCTGCTCTCATCCTTGTCTTCATATGATCTTCTTATGGGTTTTCTCATGCCAGAAGCCAGAATGATCTTTGTTGGAAGAGGTCATGGAGAGGATGTGACCCCCAGTTGACCCAGGAGTAGGACCTTGGCATTTGGAGGCTCCTTACCCTCTCCCCTGTCCTTGGAGTATGCATTCTCCTCACCTTCTTTGCTGCCAGGATCTGTCCCAAGCTCAGAGCCTTGAGATAGTGATGTGGTATTGAGACCATCTGGATGGTATATGTGACTGAATCCAGTTAAAGCTGTATGAACTTTTAAGATGTGGCAGGTGGGTACAGAGATCTAGAGATCTACTGACATCTTGAAGCCACCCTGTATGTAAGTTGCCTTGCCTATTAAGCCTGGTAATCTGCCTATTTCTTGGGTCTCTCCCTGCCCTCTGTGTGTGTGGTTGGAGGGAATGTTCTGATTATATCCAGGAAGCTCCTGAGGAGTTTGCAAACCTTATATTCCCTAGGAATATAAGATAAATCACATGCTTTCTCTATCCAGAATCCTCTAATGGTTGTACATTTTGTTCACAGTAAAAGCCAAATTTTTTAAATGGCAAATAAGTCCTGTCATAATTGGCTATATTATCCCTCCTACCCTTCTCCCCCCTGGCTCACTCTGCTCCAGACCCACTGACTTCCTGGCTGTTTCTAGGAAATGCCAAGCACCCTCCTACCTTACAGCTTGTGGATTTGCTCTTCTCTTTGCCACAAACACCCCCGTGACATATCTGTGTGGCCCATTCCCCACCTCCTTCACCTACCAGCAAGGCCTTCCCTCTCTACTCTGTTTAGAACAACAAATCTCCTGTCCCAGCACTCCAAGTTCCTCTTACCTCTTCTCTTTAAAGAACTTACTATCCCAACATTAAATAAGTAAACAAACATGTTTGTTCATTCACTTATTGCCCATCTTCTCCATTTAGAATGTTCCACTAGAGCAGGAAATTTTTTAAAAAAGATTTATTTATTTTACAGAGAGAAAGAATTCGCATGAGAGGAGGGTCACTGAAGGGAGGGAGAGGAAGAAAGAGAATCTTAAGCAGACTCCCTGCTGAGCATAGAACCCAATGTGGGATTCCATCTCACAACCCTGTGATCATACCTAGGCTGAAATCAAGAATTGGGGCCTTATCGACTAAGCCACCCAGGCGCCCTGGAATTTCTATTCAAAGTGATCAATATATTCTGGAATTACATAATGGTGAGGTTTGCAAAGCTTGACAAACATATTTTATGTGAATTAAATATTAAGAAAAATTGCATGACAAATAAATTAAGGTAAACTAAAGATATTATCATAAAGACACAAACACAACAGCATATCAAAAAATATTACAGAAGAAAAAAACAGAGTAACAAGCTATATTTTACATCATTTTCTTTTTGTTTAAGTTTTAAAGAAATTCCAGTTTTGCCAATGTGATCCATTACCTTATGCATTTATATTATAAAAATATAATGCTAATAAACTATTGGAGCTAAATATCACATATATAATTTATTACATGGAAAATGAGAAAAGCCTGATACAGAAGAATACATACTCTATGATTCCATTCAAATGAAATTCTAGAATAGACAAAAATAAGCTCTGCAATAAAATCACAGTAGTAATTACTGTGTGTGTGTGTGTGTGTGTGTGTGTGTGTGTGTGTTGGGGAGAGCAGGGATTGATTGGGAAACCACTAAGGGAACTTAATGGGAGGTAGAAATTTCTTATGTCTTGATAGTAGGTTACAAAGTATATGCATTTATCAAAACTCATCAAACTGTGTACTTAAGATCTGTGCATTTCCCTGTATTAATTATTGTCTTAGTCAGCTGCAAAACACCACAGATTGGTTACCTTATAAGCAAGAGAAATTTATTTCTCACAGTTCTGGAGCCTAGAAGTCTGTAATCAGGGTACCAGCATGGTAGGGTTTCTGTGGGTTGCAGACTGCTGACTTCTGCCTGTGTCATCACGTGGTAGAAGGCACAAGGGGGCTCTCTCTGGGGTCTCTTTATAAGGACATTAATCTCATTCATGAGAGCAAATCCTTCATGATCTAATCATCTCCCAAAGCCTCACCTCCTAACACCACTACACTGGGCACTAGTATTTCAACATATGGATTTGGGGGCGGGGGGGGACACAATCATTCAGACTATAGTAATTACATTTCAATTTTAAAAGTTTAAAGTCATGGGGGCACCTGGGTGGCTCAGTCATTAAGTGTGTGCCTTCGGCTCAGGTCATGATTCCAGGGTCATGAGATGGAGCCCCACCAGGGGGGCTCCCTGCTCAGTGGGAAGCCTGCTTCTCCCTCTCCCACTCCCCCTGCTTGTGTTCCCTCTCTGTCTCTCTCTCTGTGTCAAATAAATTTTAAAAATCTTTTAAAAAATAAAATAAAAGTTTAAAGTCACAGAAAAATGATCTTTAGGCTTGAAGCCCAAGTGAACAATAATGGTACTATTTTAAGGGCCTTTATTAAATCTCAGGAAATTCCAATGATGTAGATTTGGGGAAAAAAAACTCATCTTCAGGGTGAAGAAGATGAAGTACACAATATTAAGTAACTTTTGTGGTTCACAAAGCCGGGAGGGCTGGAGCTGGGATTCAAACCCGGTCATGTGATTAACCATCCCTCTACAGGGATCTCTGAAGAGGGGTGGTGGAGACAATAATGGAACCAGAAAGGGAAAGTTTTGGTTCATTTTCTCCAAATATATACCAAGTTTTTAGCCTCAGCATCATGGGGGTAAAGAGAAGATATGAATACTAAGTAACCAATCCAGACCTTATACAAAGAGGTGACCCAGTAGGAAATTACAAGGAAAGATGATAATCTGTGGAACCACAGAAATAGAAATAAAGATCAGATTTTGTCTCCTATGCCATAGTGCATTTTATTTCTGTTTATTTATATTTCACGTTACTTAAAAATTTTAAAAATATTTAGTCTTATCTTCATAGGAATAAATGAAGTAAACATATAGCTTTGAATTGTAACAAAGAATGAACGCTATATCAAGTAACCTCCATAACCAAGATTAAAGTCATTTCAAATGAACCCCATTTAAAACCAATGTGAAAGCTTTAGGCACAATGTATTGTGTGGCCTATTTTTAATGCATCTCCCTATATACAATAGCTTTTATTTAATGTGGGAGAGGAGGCAAGAATAAAAATGTCAGAATAGATGGGAGCCTTATGGCACATTATTTCCCAATAGTCCCTTCCTTTAATGGCCGAATTCGCTACATTTCCCTTAGTAATGCAAAATGGCAGGTAATTTAAATTCAAACAACCATGCAAAACATAGCCAGTTTAACTGGCAGAGGGTTGCAAAAAAGGAACTCATAGGGATCAGGGAAGATATTAACTACCATAAAGAAACAACAGAAAATAAATAATAGAATCTTGCTTACCACACAGGCCTTTAACGTGGGGAATAAATACTTCCTTGATATTTTTCTCAAATGGAACATTAAACAGAAAGGCCTTGGAAAAGAAAAAAGCACTTATTTAGGTGAATAAACACAAATAAAATAGTTAAATGATATATATGATAGAAATACCAAAGAATATAATTGATCCACATAAGCTGAAGCTTCTGCAGAAACTCTAAGTTTCTGTGGAAAGGAGTTCAAGTTTTTACAGGAGGCCTTAGACTAGTGCTGTCCCCTAGAACTTTCTGCAATGATGGAAATGTTCTGATGTCTGATGTGGTAGCCACTAGCCACATGTGGCTAGTTGAACACTTCAAATGTGGCTAGTGTGACTGAGGAACTAAAGTTTTAATTTTATTTAAATTTAATTAACTTAAATAAATCAATGCAGCTAATGGCCATTGTATTGGTCAGTATAGCCTTGGAATGATTTCCAAGATTTGACAGTCAATACTGACCTTATCTTCAAGGAAACCGCTCATGACTTTGTCATTTCCCAAACTGACTTTTGAACATTAGTCAGACTAATGTCTGTATGGTTTAAAGAATTTTATTTGTTGCAGACACCTGCCATTCCCAGGGGAAATTTATGGCCATGTCAGATGAAAGTTTGCCCCACAGTAATGAAATGGATTGTGGCATTTGGAAACGCTCCCACTCCTCCCCTCGGCCCATGAGGTTCCCTGGGCATGGCCTTACACACAGCTGATGCAGACTTTTATCAGATTCTTGGATTCTGAACTAAGAAAAAAACAAGGTCTCCTGGTGAGTTTCTTGAAAAGAAAAGAAAATCAGTCCAACAGCCTGGCCTCTCTTCAGCAGGAGCTTGTCACTCTTACTAACAGATTCGTTCCATGTGGTCAGCTCCTCCATGTGCAATAATGCTATAGCACTCTAATCTGCTATAATCCTCAAGCTTTCTACCTTGCCCAGATAAATTTAGTCCTCAGTGGAAACCACCCCTGGAGTCTATGCAGTGAAATTCAACTAACCAAAGCATTAAGGTTTTGTTAGGAACAAGGTCATAAATTTAGCTAGAGATAGAATGCGGATTTCATTTAATCAACTGGTAATAACTGCCTGGAGCAGTTATAAATTACTAAATTAACAATGTTCTGAGTACCTCACAGTGCATTTAGGCTTGGTAGAAAATCATGCTGTAATCATTTAGTAATACCTTCCGTGGACTCACAAATGGGGACTTGTGGCTTCTGTAATATCTGCCATCCCTATATGAGGCAATGTGGGGCTACCCAGCTGAGGATAACGTAATCCAAACACATTTTCCACAAATATCCTACACAAGAGCATTACAGGTACAATAAGACCACAGACATAATAGAAATCAATAGCCAATGGAAATACTGTGGATGGCACCATGGAAGAGGCAATATTTGAGGTGGGTCTTGAAAGAGGAGTGGATTGTGGGAGTATGTAAGGAGGGCAAAGGCATTACCAGCAATGATACACACTGGAATGCACAGCACATCAGAGGAAGGGCAAATGCTGGGTGATGAGGCAGACACAAGTGCACTGAAAGATAACTACTAAAAAGACTACATGGAGCCAAATCCAGAAAGGCACTGAATGCCGTGCTATGGAATTCATTCTGTAGTGTAGCAAGGTTTTTGAGCAAAGTTGTAAAATGGTCAGATCTATATTTTAGAAAGACAAGTTTGACTGCATGAGCAGAAGGGAGAGGTGAAACAAGATGTCAAACATAGCAAGTTATTAATTCAGTTGCATTATAAGCTTTATAAATTCCAAAATTGAGTCAAAGGATATATTATGATCATTGTTGTTGGTTGCCATCACAACCACCATTTTCTCTTCTTTGTTAGTTTATAAAATCTTGCTTTTGCTCAGGCAGCCGAATGGACAAAGCAGTGGGGACTTTCACTGAACATCAGGAGTTGAATCATAACATTCACTGCCCTTTGTTGGTGATTTTTTCAATAGACAAAGAAAAAGCATTTGGTGAAATTCAATATACATGTATGATAATTTTTGGAGATGATGGATATGTTTATTACCTTGACTATAGTTTCACATGTGTATGCATACATTCAGACTCATCAAATTGTGTATGGGTGTACCTCGGAAGTATTTCAGGCTGAGTTTCAAACCACTGCAATAAAGCGAATATCACAGTAAGGGGAGTCAAATGGATTTTTTGGTTTCCCAGTGTATATAAAAGTTATGTTTACACTATACTCTAGTCTATTAAGTATGCAAGAACATTATTTCTAAAAAACCATGTATACATGTTAATTAAAGGATACTTATTGTTAAAAAAAAATGTTAACCATCATCTGAGCTTTCAGTGAGTTGTAACTACTGATCACAGATCACCAGACAAAGGTAATAATAAGGGAAAAGTTTGATATATTATAAGAATTATCAAAATGGGATACAGAAACACAAAATGAGCAAATGCTATTGGAAAAATGGCACCAAGAGACTTGCTTGATACACAGTTACAACAAATTTTCAATTTGTAAAAAAAAAAAAAAATGCAATGACTATGAAGCACAATGAAGCAAAGTGCAATAACACAAGGTCTGCAGGTATATTAAACATATACAATTTTTTGTATATCAACTATACCTCTATAATGCTGTTTTTAAAAAAACTCCCATCAGAGCAGGAATAGAAAGGAGTTTCCTTCACCTGATAAAAAGGTACCAAAAAATACCACGTAGCTACTGTTTTCCACTGATGAAACACTGAACACTTTCACCGTAAGACTGGGAGAAAGGCAAGGATATCTTCTCTTACTACCTTTCCTAAACATTGTCCATAAAGTCCTAACCGGGCATTAAAGCAGGAAAAGATAGGTAAAGGCATAAAGTTTGGAAGGAAGAAGTAAAATTATCTTTATTTTCAGTCAACAAGGCTATATACATAAAATGTAAAGGATCTATTGAATAACTATTAAACTATTAAACTAATAATTGAATGTAGCAAAATCACAGGATGTAAGATAAATAATACAAAAATCAATTGCCTTTCTATATTTTTATTTTTAATTTATTTTATTTTTAATTTTAATTCCAGTATTGTCAACACACAGTTATATTCATGTATTTCTATATTTTGTCAATAAACATTTGGAACACAGTCTTAAAACTACTACTTTAGGTATGTACTAAAAAGCATTGAGAGCAGGGATTCAAACAGATGTTTGTACACTTGTGTTCATAACAGCATTATTCATAATAACCAAAAAGTAGAATCAACCTAAGAAGCCATAAATGGATGAATAAACAAAGTATAGCATTTACATATAATAGAGTATTTTTCAGCCTTTAAAAAGGAAAGAAATTCTGACACATGCTGCAACATGGATGAACCCTGAAGACATTTTGCAAAGTGAAATAAGCCAGTCACAGAGGGCCAAAGACTGTATGATTCCACTTACAGGGGGCACCTGGAGCAGTCATTCATGGAGACAGAAAGTAGAACAGTGGTTGCTGGGGGCTGAGGGAAGGGAAGAAGAGGGGACTCAGTGTTTAATGGGTACAGAATCTCAGTTTGGGAAAATGAAAAGAATTTTGGAGATGGATGGTAGTGATTGTTTATACATGTACATAAATACTAGGAATAAATTTAACAAAAGACATGCAGATCCTTGCATCAAAAACTCACAAAGCATTGCTGAGAGAAACTGCAGATGACTTAAGGAGAAAAAAAAAAAAAAAAGAACTATGTTGGAGACTTACCCCACCTGATTTCAATACTTATTATAAAGGTATAGTAATCGGGCACCTGGGTGACTCAGGTTAAGCGAGTGCCTTTGGCTCATATCACAATCCCAGCGTCCTGGGATCAAGCCCTGCATCGGGCTCTCTGCTCAGTGGGGAGCCTGCTTCTCCCTCTGCCTCTGCTGCTCTCCCTCTGTCAAATAAATAAATAAAATATTTTTAAAAAAAATAAAGGTATAGTAATTCAGACAGTGTGGTACTGGTAAAGGATAAATAGATAAATGGAATAGATTAGAGGGACCAGAAGTAGATCACACACTTATAGTCAATTGATTTTGGACAAAAGTCTTTTTGATAAATGATGCTGGTACAACCAGATAATATATGGAAAAATATAATATGCAAAGAATTATAAATCTACATGCAAAAAGTTGAAACTATAAAGCTTCAAGGAGACCACATATGGTCTGGAGTGAGTCCCAAGAATTTGTGTTTCAAACAAGTTTCCCAGGTGAGTTGTATGTTGCTGATCCAGGGACCACATTTTGTCATTATTTTTTAACAGCATGTTATGAAGGGAAAAAAACACAAATGCTAACTTTTTTTTTCACTCAAATCTTCCCCTTGAATAATGAGAGAGAAAATAGTAACTTCTTGGGAATATTGAAATTGAAACTATTAATAATTTAGGATTAAGTAGACATGATAGAAGCTGTGAAGAAGTTATCTTTTTCAACCATGTTGAATGTAAGACTAGGAAACCATGGTTTTGTGAGAAGCCTAAATTGGATATTGTACCCCAAGAGAAATTTACTGCATAAACATGCCTCAACCCAAAGAAAAATAACCAGGCATATAACATGCACCCTTGCTTATGTGCCCAACATGAAGATAAGATATTCCAATATAATTCAGCCTGGTGGCCCATTCTTGTTAGATTGTGCTTTGTGATAAAATATCACTGCCACTTCCCTGGATTAATAAAAGCCTTTTGTATGGAGGCTTTCCTATTATTCTTCTGTGATTTGTTTGCCATTACAATCACTTCCTATGTCATGCTTCTTCTTGCTCTCTTCTTTTAAATTCTACCCGAGCAGTATGCTGTTAGTGCATGCTTCTTAGAGCAGTAAACAAGCTTCAAACAAATAGGAATTTTGGAGCTTTATAAAGGGAGACTCACAGGGATCTCACAGAGAGCGTAAAGATGAAGAGCATGGGCTATAGAATCAGGCAGCCCTGAGGTCAAATCCTGCTCTACCATTTACCTGGGTAAATGAAGACCACTCAAGGTCTCAGATTTCTTAGGCCTAAAATGAGCTCTCGTGAAGATTAAAT
>RCUC01170399.1:0-20015 GCA_003697995.1 Taxidea taxus jeffersonii | reverse complement strand
GGATGGTATAGTTGATTAAGTATCTGGCTCTTTATTTCAGTTCAGGCAGTAATCTCGGGGTCATGAGATTGAGTCCCGTGTCTGGCTCTGCACTCAGTGCAGAGTGCCTGAGATTCTCTCTCCATCTCCCTCTGCCCCTTCCCACTTCTCTCTCTCTCGCCCTCTCTCAGAAATAAATACATAAATACATAAATAAATATAATTTCAGTGGTAGATGAGAGATAATTATCAGGAAAACCAGCTGGGAAGCTTGAAATTCTGAGCAAGAAGAGAAAACCTGAACTCGTGATACTACTCAACAAGTGCAAAGGGTGAGTGCATTCAAGAGAGATTTCTGAGGAAAAACACTAAAAAGATTTTATTAGCTAGTTGGATTTGGAATAAATGATATAGTAAAACTCTGGCCTCAGTAAAACTATATCCCCACAAGTTTGAAACAGGTCCTTAAGCCAACTATATACACATTCCTAGTCCAGGAATGGCAGGAAACATTTTTTAAAGGGCTAAATAAACTGTGCTTGCATTTCAAGATGGATAAAAAATAACATATAATTTGACTTAATTTCAAAGAATTTCTGAGCAGAGAAAATCAGGTGTCATAAATTAGATCAGAAAAAGAAAGAGAGAGTAAATGGATTGTTAAAACTGACAGACCAATGAAAGATATTGTATCAATACTGGTATTTGGAAGTGCTGGAATGATGGGTGTACGGGCTTTCCCAGGCAAGCAGCATGGCAGCCTGCTTTTGTGAAGCTGAGCTAGAAATTTATTAATTTAATATAAATTTTCAACAGATGCCAGGGTTTTAAAATAATCATAGCATCACTGCTCAAAATATGGGGTTTTGTCCTGCATTAAAATGCTTGCTCTTAGTAATGTGATTTTTTTTTAACTGGTACCCTAATTATGCAGATGTTCATTCCTGAATGAAATATAGCCAAAGAAGAACCAGCCCAGCCAGACCTGATGCATTAAGATACCCTCCCTTCCAGAGGTCTTATTTAAAGGACTTCAGTTCTACTGGAATCAAAAATAGAGAAATTGCAGTTGTTTAAAACAACAAAAATTGCTTTGTTGTTCATAGGACCTATGCATTGTGAGTTGTCAATCAGGGATGCAGGCTAGTAGAGAGGTCCTCATCTCAGAAGTTGCCAGTTGTCATCGTAGAAGGAAAACAATGCAGCAAACATACCCTAATTCTTAAAGTTTCTACCCAGAAAGATTTATAAATCATCGCCAAAGCAAATCACATGGCCACATTTCACTTCCCATAGGTGAAAAATAAAATTCTGCCAAGTGCCTGGGAGGAAAGAGTGGTGGAACACCTACTAAATGGAACATTTTCACAAAAGTCTTAATAAATACTTAGGACAGAATATGTCTTAGGTCTTTGAAGCATGACCAGTAACCTCTTCTTTGTATTTTTCTTTGAGATGGAGCTCATTGACTTTTTGCAAGGAGCCCATTTTAAATGATCATTTCAATGAAAATCAAAAAGGTATGCAAGAAAGTCCATATGTATAATTCATTTATAATCTTGAAGAAAAAACAAATACTCAAAGATTATTCTAATAATAATGGCCAACATTTCTTGAATGCTGACAACATGCCAGGCATTGTTCTAAGGACTTTGCATGTATTTACTAATCTTATACTCATAACGACCTATGAAAAGGCCACAGTTAATATTCCTACTTTACAGATAAATAATCAGATAGAGGGAGATTAAGTAAATTTTCCAAGGCCATAGAGCTGGTAAGTGGAAAAACAACAACAAAAAACAAACAAATGAAAAAAAAAACCCAAAACTGAACCAAGCAAAATACCTCCAGAGCTAGACTGCTTAATCACTTCTTATTTCCACAATTAATAACAACAAATAAAACTAAATACATACTTAATTGAAATAGTATTTCAGTAGCTGGGAAAATTAAGTCAATTATAATGACTTGATATTACATTTTCATTGCATTCCAATATTCCATCAACATTCTAATATTTACATGTTTTTATAATACTAGATATTTATACTGAATTGTTATATCATCTTTACCCATCTCATAATTGGGAACTATGTATTTTTAAAACACCCTTACTTTTCTAAAGGAATCTCTTAATGTTCCCAGCACCAAAACAGATATGATACTTTATGTTAAATTTACCATATTGACTACATGGGGTCAAATTCCTTCAGGTCAGTGTAATGAACAATTATTGCTCTGATTACATAAAGCCACCTCTACCCTTCTTTTACCTTCTTTTGGAAATAGTCTCTTCCTTCTCTTTTTCCATTCTATCAATGGGGTAACCTCTGGACCAATCATCTTGTACAAAATGTGCCCTGGCCACAGTTAGTTGGTCCAGGGGAACCTATCTGGGGCAATCACCTCCAAGAATCCATCCTGGCCAACAGATTGGTTCCAGACTTAGCATTAATCCAAGCTGAAACACTCAGAGTTTTTGGCAGGGATCTGGTGAATGAAAATGAGGAAAGTCCATCTCTTTCCAGATGACTGAAACTATGTGGAAACTCAAGGAGGACCTGTCAACAGCCATGTTTTCTTCTCATTCGAAGCAGAGCAAAGCAGTTGAAAAAAAAAAAGAGAAAAAAATGAAGGACAAAAATAAAGACACAAACAGGCAAAAAGTGAAGAGAGGGGCCTGCCCAAAACTGGCATCCCAGCCCCACTTCTGCCCTTGACATCTGTGGACACCACAGCATCATTGCTTCAACCACTGTTACTTGACTTTCTGTCATTTGCTACCAAAATAACCCTAATGAATACAATCAACTTCTAAAATTCTTTTTTCAACTGGTATATTATTGAAAGATCTCAAAAAGAACATGTGTGCAATCATGGTTGCTTGTGATTCACCAAAAGAAACAAAATGATCAAAATTGAACAGAAGATTGGAGAGATTTCATGATGACTAATTACCCACATAAAACGACCTCAAGAAAAGAGGTGATTTCAGATTTTCTCCAATTTTTGCCTGTCCTGGTAAAAGGATAAAGAAGCTACCTATTATTTTCTGTTACTCAGAAAGGAACAAGAATAAGATAAAAATCATTTGGAACATGCTATCAAGTAACTAAAACCCTAATTTTAGTATCTCTGGTAGATGACAAAATTTTAGGGATCTCCTCCTTTAAAGCCCTCTTCTAGTATGTCTATTTCCTTGAGATTTTGATGGGATCCTCTTTCTAGGCAGGTCCAGTATATGTTTTTTTCCCCAACACCACCAAACAATTCTCCAGTTCTCAGTAGACATTGACTGGGTGCCCTACCATTCAGCTCAGTTTAGTTAAAGCAACAAAATTTAGTTAATTCAGTTTAACTCCAGATAGATGGTATCATATCCCACAGGTCAAGGGCTTAGTCCCACAAGACTTCATCCCCTCCCCTGACTTCAGACACCAATTGCAGGTCCAGGTTTTCACCTGTTGTTCTGATCTACCACACCCTCCTCAGGTTCAAGAAATTTGACAGATCAGCTCTCAAGTTAGAGAAACATTTACTTATGTTTACCAGTTTATTATAAAGGATATTATAAAGGATACAGATGAACAGCCAGATGATGAATATATAGGGCAAGGTACATGGGAAGGGGCACAGTGCCTCCAGGCTCATATTCTTTCTAAGTATACCTCTCACCTAACACCTCCATGTATTCACCAGCTTGGAAGCTCTCCAAACGCCATCCTTTTGGTTTTTTGGAGGCTTCATTACATAGGCATGATTGGTTAAATCACTGGCTATTGGTGACTGAACTCAATCTACAGTTCCTTGCCCCTCCTTGGAGGTAGGGTTGGGGGTGGGAGGTTAGTGGGACAGAAAGTTCAAATCCTCTGATCACAAGGTTGGTTCCCCCAGCAACCAGCCCCATCCTTAGGTTACCTAGGGACTTTCCAAAAGTCATGTCATTAACATAACATAAGACAACTTTCTCTTAGGAAATTCCTGGTAGCTCTGTGTTATTATAAATAACAATAGCGTGGTGGGGGAACAAATTCCTTCTCAAGACACTGGTTATGGAAATGGCCATTACAATTCCTACTCCATTACCATGAAGCTCTAGAATTTGGAGGGACCCCAGCTCCACCTAAGAAGGTGTTCTTCTAATCCCTTTCCCTTTTAAAACTCTAAATTATATAAACCACTCTCCTCATAGCCATTTGACAATATATCCTTCAAGAACCACTAATTGGACAGGCTTCCAGTCTCAAGCAAAAGGAAATCATATTACATCATCATTACCAGTTCAAGCAATCCTTAATCATATTAATAAATGGGAATAAAATGTGAATTATCCAAGGCAGCAGATAATCCCAGTTTAAGTTTTACAGTTAAGTCAGTTTATCCGTTTTCTAGATTCTCCAAGATCTCTTCTCCACCATTACATATAGTGTCCTAGATTATAAATTATCAAGTAGGAAGGAACTTGGAGCCAGGAATTGAAAAGGAAAGGTGAGTTTTGACTATCAGTAAATGGGGGAATGGATGTATCTTAATACCAAATATGATATTTTAATAATCTGATTATGTGGGTAACCAAATAATTACTAAAGATGATTATGGAATATAGTTAGACACTCCAATATATACATACGCACATCCATACATTCACCAAACGCACAAACTTTAAGCTTCCTCTATTGGTAGGCTTTAATGAGAAAAGATAATAAACAAGAGAAAACGCTACTTTATAAAGAATACTAACTTAGCCTTGGTTTTCAAAGCAAAACCTAAGGCAAAAATTTCCTTGCAGGTAGGTTATTTTGGAATATGATTTATAGGGAGCAAGACTACAGGACAGAAAAAGCAAAAGAGGAAGAAGGCAAAGCCAACACAAGGATGTGTTACTGAGTTGGCCATTCCTATGAGCAGCCAGTACTTGATCTACCAGGACCTTCCAAGGAGCCTTATGAATTGTACTCAGAAGAGTTTACCCTGGGGACAAAGGAGGAAGCATTTGTCCATCTGTTCCTCTCTCCCATTGGTCAAGGGTGATTCAAATGAGAGTTTATTCCCCTGAATTTCTGAATTGCATATCTGTAAGTACAGAGCAGGATCCCATGATGTGGTATCAGAGAAGCAACATGGCAGGAAATGAGAGATAGGAGGTCATGGCATGAGCCCATAGGAAGTCTCATTCTAACTGTCCTTGCATTAACTAGATAAAGTCTGCAGAAACTCATTGCCATAGAAGTAACTCAAATTAAGAGGTAGATATGACATTTTTTTTTAAGTAACACACAAAAGCTATCCTATCATATACATAAGGTCATAGGATTTGAAATAAAGAAATCTGCTTTCAAGGCAGCTTTCAGGAATGTATCTTTTGTCAAAAATGCCACACATCTGCTTATGAACAAGCTCCCATCATCACTGTGTAAACTAGACAGAGGAGGATTCTCTGTAATAGCTCTACCACCAGAGAGAAATAATAGCAGCTCTGTATAGCAAAGACTTTCAGTAGCTGAGAGTGAGAAAGATACACAGCATATACAAGATATACTTCAAGTACAAGATATACTTCATACTGAAGTATGATCTGACTGGTGGAGAGAAGAAAGAGTATCATGAGCTCAACAAATATAAGATCATGCATGGCTAAAAATATTCAGCAGCAAACTAAAAAAAAAAAAAAAGAATTAAAAGCTCTTGAGTAATCATTATTTTTCATAAAGAACAACTAAGAGTTTCCAGGTCAAACAATTCTCAAAGCTTAAAAGCATCAAGCCTTCCTGGAGTTCAGCTTAAAATGATCCATGGACATCATATTTATGTGGCCATCCCATAAGAGAAGTACAAAATCAAACCAGATACTGTGTATAAAAATGAGAATTTCTCTTCAGACAAAATTCACCTAAGGCCTTAAGACAAACTATGTGACCAAAAAAAAGTTAAAAGAAAATTAAATACTTTGCCCTTATTCATTTGATCCTTGACAGTCTTGAAATAAGCCATGACTCTGAATAAGAGCCTAAAGGAAATTGGGCTATGGGGTTTAGGATAATAAGGGAGCTGACAGACCTAAAAGAAAGAATTATATTTCCCATTGGTTTTCCATGGGAACTGGATGTTAAAGTCTGAGTTTATTTTGTTGCAGGCAAATATTTTATATACACTGTTCCACAGAGTGGAAGGAGGCTTCCTGGGTCAGTCCATCAATTTGAACCACAGGCTTGACACCAGGGCCACCCACATCCCTCAAAGTGCTTACCACCACTGGAGGCTGCTAGACTTCCCACCAAGTAAGTCAACAAATGCCCATAATACCAGGCAAGCAGGCAGAATTTCCAAAGAAAAGGTACTTTATAAATGCTAATGCAATTATCTTGAAAATGTGAACCGGAGTCTCTGTTTTATTCTACCATAAATCCTGTTCACCATTAAGGCCAAGCTTAATGCCTTGGGGAAGGAGGCACAGCCACTTAGAACAAGATGTCTACAGATGATCAAGAAAGAAAGTGACTTAGAGGAAGTTCCCATCAGACAGAAAGAGTAGGTCATACCCTATGTGACAGGGAAAGAAAAACTAGGGAGGAGGGGGGAATGTAGGAGGAAGAGTTTGTTTGGTTCCACCGGGGTCCAGCCCTCCTATCTCTTTGATGCTTAGTTCAGGCAGTGGGAGTGGACAGTGAAAGGACAGAAATCTAAGACAGAGAGGAAGTAAGAAGAAAGTGATTCAGACATGTCTATAAGCCAACAGGGAGACTAGAAAAAAGTATCCAAGGATGAAGAATATCAATTCTGCACAGTGCTACCATGGAAAGTTAACTATATGGTAGAGGCTAGGCCGGGGGCCAGACATCCTACACAAGGCTACCAGATGGGTCTTAGCCAAGACCTGAGATCCAAGAATGTGCAGGATCTAGAAAACCTGGGTAGACTTGGTTCAGCAGAAGTCTTAGCCATAAACTTCTGCAGTCAAAGTTAGCAGAGTTTTCAGGGACCAAGAAGAATATAAACCCTTCTCCTTCCCTTCTGCCAGAAGGATATATGAGCTGCCCTCTATATCGAGACACCATGTTGGCTGAAATATGTCCTGAGAGCTAGAGCTTGTGAGAGGGAAAATTGTGTGTGTGTGTGTGTGTGTGTGTGTGTGTGTGTGTGTGTGTGTGTAACAAGGGTTTTGTTTTTTTTAAGATTTCATTTATTTATTTGACATAGAGAGATCACAAGTAGGCAGAGAGGCAGACAGAGAGCAGGGGAAAGCAGGCCCCCCACAGAGCAGAGAGCCTGATGCAGGGCTCGATTCCAGGACCCTGAGACCATAACCTGAGCCGAGGCAGAGGCCCAACCCACTGAGCCACCCAGGTGCCCCATAACAACGATTTTAACTGCACTTATATGTGGATTTTTTTCAATAAACAGAGGATAACGCTGTAAATGTATTTTTTTCTTCCTTATGATTTTCCTTTCTTTCTTTTTTTTTTTAGAAGAGAGAATGCGAACCTGGGGTGAGGGGCAGAGGGAGAGAGAGAGAGAGAATCCCAAGCAGGCTCCACACCCAGTATGGAGCCCCATGCAGGGTCTCATGACCCGTTGATCTCATGACCCGTTCTGCATCACTGGGGCAATGGGTGGCTATTAGTCTCTAGTCCATGTTGTCCTCACTCCAGGACCCCAAGTTTATTAGTGGAGGCCTCATTATCAGGAACATTTCAGGTTCTGAAAGCAGAGGAAAGAGATAATGGAGAGTTTTATAGTAACAAGTAAATATTTTGGTTCACATGTCACTTTTGTACACAGCCCAGGAACAGACTAGTTACATGGTCCTATCCAAACAGAAGATAGGTAGACAATAGTAGCTTCCCATGGACCAGGAAGAGAGGCAGACAAGAGGGTAGAGCATTAAAAGTATGTACCACATATGGGAGAGATTTTCTCTACTACATAAAGTATTACTCTTCTTGAAAATTTGAATTACCCAAATTTTGTATTATCTCCCGCAACACAAAATGTAAGTTCCTCATCCACCCAGGTCATTCTTTTCTTTCCCATACTTATCTCAGAACTGGTCTGGACTTCTTTACCCCAAACTCAACCTTCTACTTCTACCTTTCTTCCAAATTCTTTCCATAGTGCTTCCATGAAATTACCCATTTCTAGGGGAACTACCTTCTCTGTTCTTGGTTCCCTCACTTTCCCTTGACTGCCAAACACTTCCCAGCTTTCACCAACCCAACCTGGACCCTCCTCTTCTCTCACAGAACCCACCATTCCCTTGGATACCTATGCTTCTGCCTAAGCCAGGCAACCAAACAACATTTATAGGAACTTGATGGCCCAACTTTCTAATATCCAAAAGTTGAAGGCCAATTAAAAGAGAACCAATTGAGGGGTGCCTGTGTGGCTCAATGGGTTGGGCCTCTGCCTTCGGCTCAGGTCATAATCTCGGGGTCCTGGGATCGAGCCCCACATTGGGCTCCCTGCTCAGTGGGGAGCCTGCTTCCCCCTCTCTCTCTGCCTGCTGCTCTGCCTACTTGTGATCTCTGTCAAATAAATAAATAAAATCTTAAAAAAAAAAAAAAGAGAGAGAGAACCAATTGATAAAGTTCAACCTTGGCTGTAGATACTGTGAAAATTGCAAAAGCCTGGTCCATTTAAATTGCACTAAGATTTGAGATCAATTTTAAATTTTGTGACTGAAGTGTTTTTATATTTTTAAAAAGCTATCTTTCTGTTCTGTGTCACCTTGCCCAGGAGAGCTGATAGGAAGCTTAGAACTTCCTCTGACTGACTGTATATGGGCAAAGCCAGAAAATATTGCCCTGATGTTTGCACCTAGAACATATGCACTGTGTGGGAATTTGGAATCATCCTAAATAACTCCCCAAATTTGGCCCACATATTTGCATAAGCTTTCATAACATCAAGGATTTCAGTCCTTTCCCTCTCAGTCTTTATCTAGAGGTTGTGAATATTTTTAGTCTATTCTCTAATCTGGGACCTAGCCATCAATGTCTTCTAAAAATGAGTCCATGAGACTATGGACTCTGAGAAACAAACTGAGGGTTTTGGAGGGAAAGGGTGCAGAATGGGTGAGGCTGGTGGTGGGTATTAAGGAGTGCACATATTACATGGAGCACTGGGTGTGGTGCATAGACAATGAATCTTGGAACACTGGAAAAATAAAATAAAATAAAATAAGATAAAAATGAGTCCATGGTGGTGCTGACTTTGTATGTGGGGAGAGAAGAGCTTTCCTCCCTAGATCTGAATCTACAGAGGTAAAGGGTATGAATTATCCTGATTTTCTCTGTACATGTCTGGAGAGAAGTTGGTGGAAGTTAAGTACAGGGTGGGTTATGGAATTCACTGATCTCTTGCAGGGAGGGGAAATGCTCACTAATCTCCTGTGGGTGATGCCTGCCAACTCCCAACGGCCTTCTGTAATTGCTTACAACTCTACCACAGGTCACTTCCCTGTGTCCTTCTAGGAAGCCTGTCATCCAGCAAACTGCACAAATACTGTCCTAATAAGACTGTGAATCTGAGATACAGACACAGGCAGACCTTTTCCCAAAGCAACAGTTTCATGGTCCACTTAAGGAAGGAAGAAAAAAAGAAGAAAGAAAGAAAACATTTCTAAAATTAGCAATGAAAGTTCTTTCATAATCTCCTATCTCAGAGGTATTTATCTCTTCTCTACTTCTCAAGGCAAACACTCTTTGAATCTAATAGCTTACATTCCTAATAGTCACTAAATCTTTGGCAGATTGTATTTTCCCAAAAATGGGAGCACCAATTTATATTTCATCCCATGTGCTACTCTTTCAAAGTGATTGACACTCCCCCACTGAGAAGCAGGACCTATACCCCTTCTGCTGAACCTGGGTGAGCTTGAGAATACCCCTATCAATAGAATGTGGCAGAAGTGATGCTGTGTGACTTCTGAGGTTAAGTCAGATAAAGGGGACAGTGTCCACCAGTCTCTCTCTCAAGATACTCACCCAGGGAACCCAGCTACCATGTTGCAAATAAGCTCAAACTAGCCCATGTAGAGAGACTACATGGAGAAGCCCATGTGAAAAGGAACTGTGACCCCAAAAATCACCTGCTGGCAACTGCTAGGTGATCGCATTAGCCTTCAAATGATCCCTATTCCCATCTTCACATATTCCATTTGATGCCCCAGACATCATGGAACAGAAGAAGTTATCCCTGCTGTACTCTATCCAAATTCATTACCCACAGGACTCAAAAAGTATAATAAATTTGTTTTATTCTACTACGTTTTACGGTAATTTATTATGCAGCCATAGTAACTGGGACAAAATCTCTCCAGGTCTCTCCGCTCTGCAGACAGCCTGCTTCCTCCTCTCTCTCTGCCTGCCTCTCTGCCTGCTTGTGATCTCTGTCTGTCAAATAAATAAATAAAAAATCTTTAAAAAAAAATAAATCCTATAAAAAACAAAATCTCTCCAGGTATTTTATCCCTCGTTTCACCTGTAGGTTACTTTCAGAGTGCCTTTTTCAAACAACCTAAAGACTATATAGCAATATCTAAAGTAGAGGAAGGATTATTTCTGCCTATCCACATTTCAACAAAATGGGATTTTGTTTCTCTGTTTGTAAGATGAAGGAAGTTCTCAAGGTCATAGATTAAAACAAAACAGTTGGAACATTTTTTATCCTTGCTTCTTAGAGGAACATAAGACTCTTTGAACTAAAACTCTGTTCCTCACATTGATAAGGACCCCGAGCTCACAGACAATATATTTGTTTTTGTACCTACTTGGCTTCCTCTTAATTTCTAAAGAGTTAAAAAGAGTGGAGAGCAGCCTCAAAAAATAAAAAAGCAATAGCAACTTCAGTGTCCATGAATCTGAGAGGATCCAGAATAAGTGGCCTGCAGGGCTAGTTTTCATCTTAAAGATAAAATTAGTAAGAATCTCTGTATCAAGGAAAGGAATGGGTAAGTAATAAACGAGAAGTATCATGGAAATATTAAATAGTAATAAAGGACAAAAACCTCTCCAATAACCTTTCTATAATTAAGAGATAGTTTTTATTTTAACTCACATTTTCATCAGTTTCAAAGAGACTCCTACTGAACTTCTCTTTTCTGTCTACACTCCCACATCTTCGGTGTACTCATCTAGCTTTTAATTTCTCTTTTCTGACAATGTCTGAATTTGTATCATCAGCCCAGGCCTTGTCCCTATAATCTAAACTCATATCATAGATCTGCTACTCACCATGTCTACTTAATGGCTAACAGGCATTTCAAACTCAACTTCTCCAAAAAACAGACTGCTGGTGTTCCTTCCCAAACCTGTTCCCCTTCCTGCCTTTTCCA
This sequence comes from Taxidea taxus jeffersonii, assembly GCA_003697995.1. Classification (NCBI taxonomy): domain Eukaryota; kingdom Metazoa; phylum Chordata; class Mammalia; order Carnivora; family Mustelidae; genus Taxidea; species Taxidea taxus. The sequence continues at coordinate 8,701 of RCUC01170399.1, read as the reverse complement.
TCCTAGGTGATAGAAATTCCCTCTTCCACTAAGAGCAAAAACCATGACATAGTTTGACTTCGCTGTTACAAACCATAGCCCATCTATCAGTAAATTCTATTGGTTCTAACTTCAAAGGATATCCAGAATCTAACCACTTATAATCTCTACCACCACATCATCTCTTATCTGGATTGTTGTAACAGCCTCCTAACTGGTATCCCTGCTCTCATCCTTGTCTTCATATGATCTTCTTATGGGTTTTCTCATGCCAGAAGCCAGAAGCCATGATCTTTGTTGGAAGAGGTCATGGAGAGGATGTGACCCCCAGTTGACCCAGGAGTAGGACCTTGGCATTTGGAGGCTCCTTACCCTCTCCCCTGTCCTTGGAGTATGCATTCTCCTCACCTTCTTTGCTGCCAGGATCTGTACCAAGCTCAGAGCCTTGAGATAGTGATGTGGTATTGAGACCATCTGGATGGTATATGTGACTGAATCCAGTTAAAGCTGTATGAACTTTTAAGATGTGGCAGGTGGGTACAGAGATCTAGAGATCTACTGACATCTTGAAGCCACCCTGTATGTAAGTTGCCTTGCCTATTAAGCCTGGTAATCTACCTATTTCTTGGGTCTCTCCCTGCCCTCTGTGTGTGTGGTCGGAGGGAATGTTCTGATTATATCCAGGAAGCTCCTGAGGAGTTTGCAAACCAACATTCCCTAGGAATATAAGATAAATCACATGCTTTCTCTATCCAGAATCCTCTAATGGTTGTACATTTTGTTCACAGTAAAAGCCAAATTTTTTAAATGGCAAATAAGTCCTGTCATAATTGGCTATATTATCCCTCCTACCCTTCTCCCCCCTGGCTCACTCTGCTCCAGACCCACTGACTTCCTGGCTGTTTCTAGGAAATGCCAAGCACCCTCCTACCTTACAGCTTGTGGATTTGCTCTTCTCTTTGCCACAAACACCCCCGTGACATATCTGTGTGGCCCATTCCCCACCTCCTTCACCTACCAGCAAGGCCTTCCCTCTCTACTCTGTTTAGAACAACAAATCTCCTGTCCCAGCACTCCAAGTTCCTCTTACCTCTTCTCTTTAAAGAACTTACTATCCCAACATTAAATAAGTAAACAAACATGTTTGTTCATTCACTTATTGCCCATCTTCTCCATTTAGAATGTTCCACTAGAGCAGGAAATTTTTTAAAAAAGATTTATTTATTTTACAGAGAGAAAGAATTCGCATGAGAGGAGGGTCACTGAAGGGAGGGAGAGGAAGAAAGAGAATCTTAAGCAGATTCCCTGCTGAGCATAGAACCCAATGTGGGATTCCATCTCACAACCCTGTGATCATACCTAGGCTGAAATCAAGAATTGGGCCCTTATCGACTAAGCCACCCAGGCGCCCTGGAATTTCTATTCAAAGTGATCAATATATTCTGGAATTACATAATGGTGAGGTTTGCAAAGCTTGATAAACATATTTTATGTGAATTAAATATTAAGAAAAATTGCATGACAAATAAATTAAGGTAAACTAAAGATATTATCATAAAGACACAAACACAACAGCATATCAAAAAATATTACAGAAGAAAAAAACAGAGTAACAAGCTATATTTTACATCATTTTCTTTTTGTTTAAGTTTTAAAGAAATTCCAGTTTTGCCAATGTGATCCATTACCTTATGCATTTATATTATAAAAATATAATGCTAATAAACTATTGGAGCTAAATATCACATATATAATTTATTACATGGAAAATGAGAAAAGCCTGATACAGAAGAATACATACTCTATGATTCCATTCAAATGAAATTCTAGAATAGACAAAAATAAGCTCTGCAATAAAATCACAGTAGTAATTACTCTGTGTGTGTGTGTGTGTGTGTGTGTGTGTGTTGGGGAGAGCAGGGATTGATTGGGAAACCACTAAGGGAACTTAATGGGAGGTAGAAATTTCTTATGTCTTGATAGTAGGTTACAAAGTATATGCATTTATCAAAACTCATCAAACTGTGTACTTAAGATCTGTGCATTTCCCTGTATTAATTATTGTCTTAGTCAGCTGCAAAACACCACAGATTGGTTACCTTATAAGCAAGAGAAATTTATTTCTCACAGTTCTGGAGCCTAGAAGTCTGTAATCAGGGTACCAGCATGGTAGGGTTTCTGTGGGTTGCAGACTGCTGACTTCTGCCTGTGTCATCATGTGGTAGAAGGCACAAGGGGGCTCTCTCTGGGGTCTCTTTATAAGGACATTAATCTCATTCATGAGAGCAAATCCTTCATGATCTAATCATCTCCCAAAGCCTCACCTCCTAACACCACTACACTGGGCACTAGTATTTCAACATATGGATTTGGGGGGCGGGGGACACAATCATTCAGACTATAGTAATTACATTTCAATTTTAAAAGTTTAAAGTCATGGGGGCACCTGGGTGGCTCAGTCATTAAGTGTTTGCCTTCGGCTCAGGTCATGATTCCAGGGTCATGAGATGGAGCCCCACCAGGGGGGCTCCCTGCTCAGTGGGAAGCCTGCTTCTCCCTCTCCCACTCCCCCTGCTTGTGTTCCCTCTCTGTCTCTCTCTCTGTGTCAAATAAATTTTAAAAATCTTTTAAAAAATAAAATAAAAGTTTAAAGTCACAGAAAAATGATCTTTAGGCTTGAAGCCCAAGTGAACAATAATGGTACTATTTTAAGGGCCTTTATTAAATCTCAGGAAATTCCAATGATGTAGATTTGGGGAAAAAAAACTCATCTTCAGGGTGAAGAAGATGAAGTACACAATATTAAGTAACTTTTGTGGTTCACAAAGCCGGGAGGGCTGGAGCTGGGATTCAAACCCGGTCATGTGATTAACCATCCCTCTACAGGGATCTCTGAAGAGGGGTGGTGGAGACAATAATGGAACCAGAAAGGGAAAGTTTTGGTTCATTTTCTCCAAATATATACCAAGTTTTTAGCCTCAGCATCATGTGGGTAAAGAGAAGATATGAATACTAAGTAACCAATCCAGACCTTATACAAAGAGGTGACCCAGTAGGAAATTACAAGGAAAGATGATAATCTGTGGAACCACAGAAATAGAAATAAAGATCAGATTTTGTCTCCTATGCCATAGTGCATTTTATTTCTGTTTATTTATATTTCACGTTACTTAAAAATTTTAAAAATATTTAGTCTTATCTTCATAGGAATAAATGAAGTAAACATATAGCTTTGAATTGTAACAAAGAATGAACGCTATATCAAGTAACCTCCATAACCAAGATTAAAGTCATTTCAAATGAACCCCATTTAAAACCAATGTGAAAGCTTTAGGCACAATGTATTGTGTGGCCTATTTTTAATGCATCTCCCTATATACAATAGCTTTTATTTAATGTGGGAGAGGAGGCAAGAATAAAAATGTCAGAATAGATGGGAGCCTTATGGCACATTATTTCCCAATAGTCCCTTCCTTTAATGGCCAAATTCGCTACATTTCCCTTAGTAATGCAAAATGGCAGGTAATTTAAATTCAAACAACCATGCAAAACATAGCCAGTTTAACTGGCAGAGGGTTGCAAAAAAGGAACTCATAGGGATCAGGGAAGATATTAACTACCATAAAGAAACAACAGAAAATAAATAATAGAATCTTGCTTACCACACAGGCCTTTAACGTGGGGAATAAATACTTCCTTGATATTTTTCTCAAATGGAACATTAAACAGAAAGGCCTTGGAAAAGAAAAAAGCACTTATTTAGGTGAATAAACACAAATAAAATAGTTAAATGATATATATGATAGAAATACCAAAGAATATAATTGATCCACATAAGCTGAAGCTTCTGCAGAAACTCTAAGTTTCTGTGGAAAGGAGTTCAAGTTTTTTACAGGAGGCCTTAGACTAGTGCTGCCCCCTAGAACTTTCTGCAATGATGGAAATGTTCTGATGTCTGATGTGGTAGCCACTAGCCACATGTGGCTAGTTGAACACTTCAAATGTGGCTAGTGTGACTGAGGAACTAAAGTTTTAATTTTATTTAAATTTAATTAACTTAAATAAATCAATGCAGCTAATGGCCATTGTATTGGTCAGTATAGCCTTGGAATGATTTCCAAGATTTGACAGTCAATACTGACCTTATCTTCAAGGAAACCGCTCATGACTGTCATTTCCCAAACTGACTTTTGAACATTAGTCAGACTAATGTCTGTATGGTTTAAAGAATTTTATTTGTTGCAGACACCTGCCATTCCCAGGGGAAATTTATGGCCATGTCAGATGAAAGTTTGCCCCACAGTAATGAAATGGATTGTGGCATTTGGAAACGCTCCCACTCCTCCCCTCGGCCCATGAGGTTCCCTGGGCATGGCCTTACACACAGCTGATGCAGACTTTTATCAGATTCTTGGATTCTGAACTAAGAAAAAAACAAGGTCTCCTGGTGAGTTTCTTGAAAAGAAAAGAAAATCAGTCCAACAGCCTGGCCTCTCTTCAGCAGGAGCTTGTCACTCTTACTAACAGATTCGTTCCATGTGGTCAGCTCCTCCATGTGCAATAATGCTATAGCACTCTAATCTGCTATAATCCTCAAGCTTTCTACCTTGCCCAGATAAATTTAGTCCTCAGTGGAAACCACCCCTGGAGTCTATGCAGTGAAATTCAACTAACCAAAGCATTAAGGTTTTGTTAGGAACAAGGTCATAAATTTAGCTAGAGATAGAATGCGGATTTCATTTAATCAACTGGTAATAACTGCCTGGAGCAGTTATAAATTACTAAATTAACAATGTTCTGAGTACCTCACAGTGCATTTAGGCTTGGTAGAAAATCATGCTGTAATCATTTAGTAATACCTTCCGTGGACTCACAAATGGGGACTTGTGGCTTCTGTAATATCTGCCATCCCTATATGAGGCAATGTGGGGCTACCCAGCTGAGGATAACGTAATCCAAACACATTTTCCACAAATATCCTACACAAGAGCATTACAGGTACAATAAGACCACAGACATAATAGAAATCAATAGCCAATGGAAATACTGTGGATGGCACCATGGAAGAGGCAATATTTGAGGTGGGTCTTGAAAGAGGAGTGGATTGTGGGAGTATGTAAGGAGGGCAAAGGCATTACCAGCAATGATACACACTGGAATGCACAGCACATCAGAGGAAGGGCAAATGCTGGGTGATGAGGCAGACAGAAGTGCACTGAAAGATAACTACTAAAAAGACTACATGGAGCCAAATCCAGAAAGGCACTGAATGCCGTGCTATGGAATTCATTCTGTAGTGTAGCAAGGTTTTTGAGCAAAGTTGTAAAATGGTCAGATCTATATTTTAGAAAGACAAGTTTGACTGCATGAGCAGAAGGGAGAGGTGAAACAAGATGTCAAACATAGCAAGTTATTAATTCAGTTGCATTATAAGCTTTACAAATTCCAAAATTGAGTCAAAGGATATATTATGATCATTGTTGTTGGTTGCCATCACAACCACCATTTTCTCTTCTTTGTTAGTTTATAAAATCTTGCTTTTGCTCAGGCAGCCGAATGGACAAAGCAGTGGGGACTTTCACTGAACATCAGGAGTTGAATCATAACATTCACTGCCCTTTGTTGGTGATTTTTTCAATAGACAAAGAAAAAGCATTTGGTGAAATTCAATATACATGTATGATAATTTTTGGAGATGATGGATATGTTTATTACCTTGACTATAGTTTCACATGTGTATGCATACATTCAGACTCATCAAATTGTGTATGGGTGTACCTCGGAAGTATTTCAGGCTGAGTTTCAAACCACTGCAATAAAGCGAATATCACAGTAAGGGGAGTCAAATGGATTTTTTGGTTTCCCAGTGTATATAAAAGTTATGTTTACACTATACTGTAGTCTATTAAGTATGCAAGAACATTATTTCTAAAAAACCTTGTATACATGTTAATTAAAGGATACTTATTGTTAAAAAAAAATGTTAACCATCATCTGAGCTTTCAGTGAGTTGTAACTACTGATCACAGATCACCAGACAAAGGTAATAATAAGGGAAAAGTTTGATATATTATAAGAATTATCAAAATGGGATACAGAAACACAAAATGAGCAAATGCTATTGGAAAAATGGCACCAAGAGACTTGCTTGATACACAGTTACAACAAATTTTCAATTTGTAAAAAAAAAAAAAAATGCAATGACTATGAAGCACAATGAAGCAAAGTGCAATAACACAAGGTCTGCAGGTATATTAAACATATACAATTTTTTGTATATCAACTATACCTCTATAATGCTGTTTTTTAAAAAACTCCCATCAGAGCAGGAATAGAAAGGAGTTTCCTTCACCTGATAAAAAGGTACCAAAAAATACCACGTAGCTACTGTTTTCCACTGATGAAACACTGAACACTTTCACCGTAAGACTGGGAGAAAGGCAAGGATATCTTCTCTTACTACCTTTCCTAAACATTGTCCATAAAGTCCTAACCGGGCATTAAAGCAGGAAAAGATAGGTAAAGGCATAAAGTTTGGAAGGAAGAAGTAAAATTATCTTTATTTTCAGTCAACAAGGCTATATACATAAAATGTAAAGGATCTATTGAATAACTATTAAACTATTAAACTAATAATTGAATGTAGCAAAATCACAGGATGTAAGATAAATAATACAAAAATCAATTGCCTTTCTATATTTTTATTTTTAATTTATTTTATTTTTAATTTTAATTCCAGTATTGTCAACACACAGTTATATTCATGTATTTCTATATTTTGTCAATAAACATTTGGAACACAGTCTTAAAACTACTACTTTAGGTATGTACTAAAAAGCATTGAGAGCAGGGATTCAAACAGATGTTTGTACACTTGTGTTCATAACAGCATTATTCATAATAACCAAAAAGTAGAATCAACCTAAGAAGCCATAAATGGATGAATAAACAAAGTATAGCATTTACATATAATAGAGTATTTTTCAGCCTTTAAAAAGGAAAGAAATTCTGACACATGCTGCAACATGGATGAACCCTGAAGACATTTTGCAAAGTGAAATAAGCCAGTCACAGAGGGCCAAAGACTGTATGATTCCACTTACAGGGGGCACCTGGAGCAGTCATTCATGGAGACAGAAAGTAGAACAGTGGTTGCTGGGGGCTGAGGGAAGGGAAGAAGAGGGGACTCAGTGTTTAATAGGTACAGAATCTCAGTTTGGGAAAATGAAAAGAATTTTGGAGACGGATGGTAGTGATTGTTTATACATGTACATAAATACTTAGGAATAAATTTAACAAAAGACATGCAGATCCTTGCATCAAAAACTCACAAAGCATTGCTGAGAGAAACTGCAGATGACTTAAGGAGAAAAAAAAAAAAAAAAGAACTATGTTGGAGACTTACCCCACCTGATTTCAATACTTATTATAAAGGTATAGTAATCGGGCACCTGGGTGACTCAGGTTAAGCGAGTGCCTTTGGCTCATATCACAATCCCAGCGTCCTGGGATCAAGCCCTGCATCGGGCTCTCTGCTCAGTGGGGAGCCTGCTTCTCCCTCTGCCTCTGCTGCTCTCCCTCTGTCAAATAAATAAATAAAATATTTTTTAAAAAAATAAAGGTATAGTAATTCAGACAGTGTGGTACTGGTAAAGGATAAATAGATAAATGGAATAGATTAGAGGGACCAGAAGTAGATCACACACTTATAGTCAATTGATTTTGGACAAAAGTCTTTTTGATAAATGATGCTGGTACAACCAGATAATATATGGAAAAATATAATATGCAAAGAATTATAAATCTACATGCAAAAAGTTGAAACTATAAAGCTTCAAGGAGACCACATATGGTCTGGAGTGAGTCCCAAGAATTTGTGTTTCAAACAAGTTTCCCAGGTGAGTTGTATGTTGCTGATCCAGGGACCACATTTTGTCATTATTTTTTAACAGCATGTTATGAAGGGAAAAAAACACAAATGCTAACTTTTTTTTTCACTCAAATCTTCCCCTTGAATAATGAGAGAGAAAATAGTAACTTCTTGGGAATATTGAAATTGAAACTATTAATAATTTAGGATTAAGTAGACATGATAGAAGCTGTGAAGAAGTTATCTTTTTCAACCATGTTGAATGTAAGACTAGGAAACCATGGTTTTGTGAGAAGCCTAAATTGGATATTGTACCCCAAGAGAAATTTACTGCATAAACATGCCTCAACCCAAAGAAAAATAACCAGGCATATAACATGCACCCTTGCTTATGTGCCCAACATGAAGATAAGATATTCCAATATAATTCAGCCTGGTGGCCCATTCTTGTTAGATTGTGCTTTGTGATAAAATATCACTGCCACTTCCCTGGATTAATAAAAGCCTTTTGTATGGAGGCTTTCCCATTATTCTTCTGTGATTTGTTTGCCATTACAATCACTTCCTATGTCATGCTTCTTCTTGCTCTCTTCTTTTAAATTCTACCCGAGCAGTATGCTGTTAGTGCATGCTTCTTAGAGCAGTAAACAAGCTTCAAACAAATAGGAATTTTGGAGCTTTATAAAGGGAGACTCACAGGGATCTCACAGAGAGCGTAAAGATGAAGAGCATGGGCTATAGAATCAGGCAGCCCTGAGGTCAAATCCTGCTCTACCATTTACCTGGGTAAATGAAGACCACTCAAGGTCTCAGATTTCTTAGGCCTAAAATGAGCTCTCGTGAAGATTAAAT
>RCUC01170396.1:0-30269 GCA_003697995.1 Taxidea taxus jeffersonii | reverse complement strand
CTGCCAGGGCTGAGAACCTCTCTCTTAGAGAGGAGCTAATATGGGAAACAGAGAGTGGGATTTCTACACTGAAGTAAAATTATGGTTACAAACTTAGAGAAATGAGTTTTCTCTGCATGTCAACTAATAAAGATAAATCAAGATGGAAACATGATTTCTTGAAAGGTACTTTTCAGAGAATTCCAGAAGCTGTCTTTGTAGAATGGCATTCTGACAAAATGTTGGCTGGCCGTCTGACCCAAGGTTAGGTAGGTCAACTAAGCACATTCTGACAATACAGAGCAAAACTCTGGGCTTTATTCTTTTTAAAGATTTTATGTACTTATTTGGCAGAGAGAGTGAGAGAGCACAAAAAGGGGTGTGGCAGAGGGAATGGGAGAAGCAGGCTCCCTGCTGAGCAGGGAGCCCAATGTGGAGGTTGATCTCAGGGTGAGCTGAGGGCAGACACTTAACCAACTGAGCCACCCAGGTGCCCCAACTCTTGCCTTTTTGAAATAAAATTGGTCAGAAAACAACTTCTAAATGTGAACACTCATACTGCCCTTCCCCTCCCCCCCACCATGATCTGTCCACTCTCGATCTACACATTCACACAAAGCTAGCCATCAGCCTGAAGAATGGGTCTATACCTGGAATTCCAGGCCACAGTTGAGGATTCCAGCCCCAAAAAGATAAGAACGAAGACATGGTGGGTTGAGATTGCTTTTCAGAATGATTTCTGACCTCTCTAGTTGCTTTCTAGTTGCTTCCCTAAACTTATCCTTCGAGTGACAAATGTTTTGAATGAGACAGAATCGAAAACACTTCAAAAAGGTTTGACCCAGTGGAAACTCCAGAGGGGCTATGAAAACATGTGCCAAAAGTTGGGCTGGAGCATAAGTATTTTCTAGAGTCACTGGGTCACAGCAAAGCAGCTAAGTACATTCTAGGGCAATGAGTATGCTCAGCACTAGCCCTTGATTATTCAGTCCTAATGGAGGGGAATGATGATGTGGGTTTTCTGAGAGAGCAGCTGATTTTAATGAGCAGTATGGTTTTAACTCTGGAAATCACTACTAGGTAAATAAAAAGGTATGCACCATGTCTGAGCATATTTCAGCTGGGCAGCATGGACTGTGGCCAAGAATGCCAAAGAGTAAGTGGCTTAGAATTTCAAAACTTATCAGAGAAACCCCACAAAGTAGAAATATCTCATTAGAAATAACAGAGCCTGGGGATGCCTGGGTAGCTCAGTCGGTTAAGCCTCTGCCTTTGGCTCAGGTCATGATCTCAGGGTCCTGGGATCAAGGCCCACATCAGGTTCTCTGCCCAGCGGGGAGTCTGCTTGGGGATTCTCCCTTCCCCAACACCCTCCCCCCACTCGTGCTCTCTTTCTCTCACGATCTCTCTCTCAAATAAAATCTTTTAAAAAAATAAAAGAAAGAACAGAGCCCTGAATTATGATTTAGAAGACAAGAATTCTTGTCTCTGGTCTATCATCACCACGTGTGTGACCCTGGGTAAGTAACTTCTCTTTGCCCTCAGTTTCCTTATTTTTAAAACGAGGAGACCAGATTTAAATGATCTCCAGTAGGATGGATGGATAAAATGGAATTTAATATCTGTGTGTAAGGGAGAGAGAAAGTACTGAGATCTGAAGCCTGTAGATTGCTGGTAGCAAGTAGCCAAATTTGCATTTGGAGCCTAAGACACTCCTAGAGGATGACAGTGAGAAGACATCAAGACCCCAACACCTTGTCTCAGAAATTAAAACTAGCTGGAGTGGACTACGGAGTTGCCCTGAGCAAGGCTCAGAGTCAGGGAATGGCCACTAGGCCCCTCAGATAAACTTGGGACCAAGGAGAAAAGATAGGACCACCAAACTAGCCTCTGCATAGACTTAGGAATTCAAAAGGAGGTTGTGAATCAGTGCACAAGAGGGCTGACCCCAGCCCAAGAATCAGGTAGCAGACATGAGTCCTGGAGAAGTGGCTGTGTTGGGGAGGATGAAGAGTGACAAGGATGGGCATCCAGACCAGGCAGGTTTGCCATAAGCCTCCTCCTGGTGGAACTTACTCCTAAGGGCTGGGGATCTTCTCTCTGGCCCCTGAAAGAAGAGCAATGGCCCAGGCAAAAGTCTACACTAGTAGTTCCTTGAGAGCCACCAGTCTCCTGTGGGGTAGCAGAGGCCCCTGGCCTTGAGGTGACATCTCCACTGAGACTCCAGAAGCAGAAATGGAAGGGACCATGAGGGCCCTGGCATATCCCAGTAAGGGTCTTCCAGGGAAGCATATGGCATTTCCTGTTCATTGGGCCTGTGAGAACTCACATGTTCAACTTTGGGAATCTACCTGAGTGCTGCCTTATCTGCATCCCAATCTATAAATTGGGCCATGCCAGTTACAGATCTATAAGATCCCTCATGGCTCCAATGTGTTGTGACTTTAGTGTGTGATTCAAAACAAAACCCAAAGAATGATTAAATTCAGAGTTTAGTGTACAACTAACTATATCCTTAAGTTTGTAGTTACTGGGACTCTTGTCTACAAAAAAGAGAAATGTGTAAATGGGGGATCCATCTATGACCATTAAGTCACCTAAAATTAACAAAAAAGTCATATCACTGCTAACGATCTATAAATTCACTCCATATGCACTCATCAGAGATCATTAAAATGAAAGCTGGGAATGCAAAAATAATTATATAGTTTGGATACCTAAAAATTTTTCCTCAAAGAGCAGATTTATATGTATGTATAAAATACAAGGGTGTTATTCTAAAATTATAACTGAAATACAAGCTTGCTTTAGTAAAGGTGATTGTAGTATTAATTTCCATTTTAAAATGGCCCTAGACAATAACCATCAGCATTGTTATTCTAAAATTATAACTGAAATACAAGCTTACTTTAGTAAAGGTGATTGTTATATTAATTTCCATTTTAAAATGGCCCTAGACAATAACCATCAGCATTGTAAATGTGCATACTATTTGAACCAGCAGGCTTACATATAGAAATTTATGCTGATGAAATTTTGCACGAGAATACAAAACTAAATATGTAAGAACGTTCACTGTCACAACATTGTTGATAAAGAAAAAATTGGAGGGGCACCTGGGTGGCTCAGTCAGTTAAATGTCCGACTCTTGTTTTCAACTCAGGTTATAATCTCATGGGTTTTGAGATGGAGCCCCAAATCAGGCTCCATACTCAGCAGGGAGTCTGCTTGAGATTGTCTCCCTCTGCCGTTCCCCCCACTCATGGTCTCTCTCTCTCTCTCAAAAAAAAAAAAAAATCTAAAAAAAAAAAACCTGGAGAAATTGAAATGCTCATTCATAAGGGATTAGTTAAATAAATTATCACCCTTCCATATGCTAAACCAAATTCTGAATTTACCAGAACTAGTGAAATACATCTTTTTCTAATTTAAATTTTACTTAGTTAACATCCAGTACAATATTGGTTTCTGGAATAGAATTCAGTGATTCATCACTTACATACAACACCTAGTGCTCATCACAACAAGTGCCCTCTTTAATACCCACCACCCATCTAACCTACCCCCCACCCACCTCCCTCTATCAACCCTCTGTATGTTCTCTATCATTAAGAGTCTTTTGTGGCTTGTTTCCCTCTCTTTTTCTTTTCACCCTTCCCATTTGTTCATCTGTTTTCTTTCTTAAATTTCACATACAAGTGAAATCATGTGGTATTTGTTTTTCTCTAACTGACTTATTTCACTTAACAAAATATACTCTAGCTCCATCCATGTTATTGCAAATGGCAAGATTTCATTCTTTCTGGTGGCTGAGTAATATTCCTGTGTGTGTGTGTGTGTGTGTGTGTGTGTGTGTATCTCATATCTTCTTTATCCATTATCAGTCAATGGACATTTGGGCTCACTCCATAGCTTGGCTATTGTTGATAATGCCATTAACATCATACCCCATCAAAACTGTATTTTTGTATCCTTTGGGTAAATGCCTATAGGGCAATTGCTAGATCGTAGGGTAGCTGCATATTTAATTGTTTGAGGAACCTCCATATTGCTATCCAGAGTGGTTGCATCAGTTTGCATTCCCACCAACAGTGTGAGAAAATTCCCTTTCTCCACATCCTTGCCAACACCTGTTGTTTCTTGTGTTGCTAATTTTAGCCATTCTGACAAGTGTGAGGTAGTGTCTCATCATGGTTTTGATTTTGAAATACATCTTTATAGCAGAGAAACAATTTTATATTAACTGACATGGCTGTCATTTATAGTTGTTTGTTTACCGCCCCCCTCCATTCTCTGCTTTAAATCAGATCTATAATGAGGCTGAGGGATTCACTATATCAGAGATATGGATATAAAGAGCACTAATCACATAAAGTTATAATTCTTAGTGCTTAGCCCCAAAGACAAGAAACCCAGAGAAAGGTATTCTTACCATCCACCAAGCACACTTTTGAGAATGAAAGGGATAGTGTCTGGACTGGCTTACTGGAAGGGCAAAGGAGTTTTCCTAAAACTTCAGGGGGACCAGGGAAGATAGGAAGACCTGAAATCAGAAAAGTGTAGCCTAGGCAAGGAAAGAATTTAGGTGGTTTTTTTTTTTAAGATTTTATTTATTTATTTGACAGACGGAGATCACAAATAGGCAGAGAGGCAGGCGGAGAGAGAGGAAGGGAAGCAGGCTCCCTGCTGAGCAGAGAGCCCGAAGCAGGGTTTCATCCCAGGACCCTGGGATCATGACCTGAGCCGAAGGCAGAGGCTTTAACCCACTGAACCACCCAGGCGCCCCAAGAATTTAGTTTTAAACATATTCATTATTATTACAATTTATCTTAGGCTAAATCATTGGGAATTGAGCTGGGAAACTGTAAACAGAAGAGGCAATTGGAATTATTGAATATTTCTTTGTTGGGAAATGTTCTGCAATGATAAGTATTTTGCAATTCCATCTTTTCTGGCTGTATTGTGTTCCATTGACCAACATGTTTATCCTTATGCCAATAACATATTATCTTGTTTTGTAAAGACTTTATAAATTCTTTGCTTTTTGAATAAGTCTTAATATCAGGCAGTGAGAGCCCTCCAACTTTGTTCTTTTCCAAATTGTTTTGCCCTCTCTACAATTCCATGTTTTAAAATCTTATTTTAATATTTTTTGGAATTTTTTCATATTTATTAAATATAGCTGGTTTATTTACTTTCATCTGGATAAAAACAAAAGAAAAGAAAGAAGAGCTGTCAACAAGGGATATTTTAGGCTGCAAGTGACACAATCCTTCATTTTAGTATTGGAGACAAAGAAAGGTTCATTTTTCCCCACCTAAAAGAAATTCTAAAGACAGGTGTCTCCTTGCATTGGTTCAGTGGCTCAACAATGTCAGGGCAGCATCTCTGTGGGTCTCTTGACTTCTCCCTCATGGTAACAAATGGTAGCTACAGCTGCTGCAATCTTGTCAATTCCGGGTAGAAAAGAACGGAAAGTAAGGGGTAACTTGTGTCCCCAGATCCAAAATTGTGTCAGATGGCCTCTTTGGCTGCAAGGGAGTTTGGGAATGGCATATTTTATTCAGACAATATAATAGACATAGGCCAGAAACAAGGGGGTTGATATGAGAGTTGGCAGTGCCAACCTCTAGTGTTTGCCACAAATGTTGATGAGAGGTTTCAAAAAAAAAAGGGGGGGGGGGTTTCATTGAATTCTTCCCTCTTCAAAAATACCATTAGAAGAACTAATGATAAAGAATCCATCCCACAGGATGCATGGTTAGCTCAGTTGGTTTGGTATCCAACTCTGATTTTAGCTGAGGTCATAATCTCAGGGTCCTGGGATGGAGCCCTGCATCAGACTGTGCTCAGCACAGAGTCTGCTTGGGATTCTCTCCCTCCCTTAGCCCCTCCCCCTGCTCATGCTCTCTCTCTCTCTTTCTAAAATTTAAAAAAAAATTAAAAATAAAAGAATCCATCTCAAGCCACATCACTTTCCTTAGTGTTGGATGAGACCCTCAAAGCCTCCTAGTCCTGCCTCTCCCTGCCATCATATTTAGTTCTCCCCTAGCATTCAACAGCACTCACACAATCCTTAAGTCACATCAGCTAGAAAAACAAACCTAGTCTGTTACTAAGGGATAAGAGTGACATTATGACCAGCCTACAGCATAGCTCTCTTTAGTAAACTTTTAAGGAAAAAATGTTGGAATTCAATGCATGTTCATGAATTGCCCATTTCATTTCATGAGTTGCCCATTTCATTTCATGAATTGCCATTTCAGTCTCTGAATAGGGGAAACTGGGCATTTCTTCCTTTCTTCAGTAACCTTTATATGGTTCCTATGTGCCAGGGACTGGGTGTTTTTATTCCTCTTCCACTTATTATTGTTCTCTGTCCTTTCTTGGATTATTTTTTATCCTAAGTGTATATGGGAATATGTGTATGTGTATAAAAGTATAAGACAAGGTCAAACTTGCAGAGTCCAGAGCACCATCATTATAGCTCTCTCTGGTCTCCCTGTGGAGGTCACAAGAGCACAACTCATGTGCCTTTCAGAAGCTTTGGAAGGTGTGGAAGAATCAGGATGTAAGAGATTATCTGTGAGTAATGCTGCTTCTTACAATATTCATGCTCTTATCCCTTTACGAGATTATAGAGATACTATGGCATACATACAGACACAGTCTCTACCCTCATTGAGCTTGTATTGTTGTAGGACAATGTTTTTGAAATACTAACCAATATTTTCTCCCAATAGTTACTTTTTTCTCTCCCTCTTCCCACTCAGTAGCTAGGCTATGTTCATTGCCTCAGGGTAGAGAGTTTATAAGCAGAAAACAGAGGAAAAAAGGAGAGACTTCCTGTATTTACAGGAATAAAAGTGACACTAGAGCAAATGTTAGCCTGAGCTTCACCCCAGGTACCCCAATTAGCAATAGAACATTCCTCTGAGCTGAAAGGGGAAGAAAAATGGAAGGCAAGGGAATTGCCATAGAGGCCAGTGGGGCTAGCAGGGACAATCAGAGCTGAAGGGGACATCAGTGAAAACAAACTGTGTCAACCATGGGCCATAGTGAGGAGAATTTGTGGACACCCAGGAACCAGATGGTAGCCAAGGGTGCATTTGCCAACATCACCTGTCACTCACACCAGGGCCCATATCAGCCATCCCTTCTCCAGTCATCCAGGCTCCATGCTTATGTTTTCCTCCTGGGGATATAGTTAGATTCTATTTCCAAGCCTCCTTTGCAGTTAGATGAAATCATATCACAAACCACTGAGTTCTGGCCAATGGGATGTGGGAGGAAGCGATATAGACTACTTCCTGTCCTATTCATAAATACTTCCAATGGATCCTCCATGCTCCCTCTTTCCTGTTTTGTCAGATAAAAATGATGGGCTCCAAGGCCCTAGGGCATGGCTGAGCCAAAAGATGGAAGGGGCCTGGATCCCTGGATCCCTACTTGGAAGAGAGCCACCTAAGGTGGTCACTCGAACCAGAAATATCTGCACCGGGTTCTTGTGTGAGAAGAAGTTAATTTTTATTGTATTAAGCCACAAAAATATTGCAGTTTGTTACAGAAAGTTTTGCCAACTCTGATAATATTTCAATCAACTCCCCAGCTCAAGCAACACTCCTCTTCCTGGACTTAAATCATTTCTTATCCAGCTTACCCCATGAGGACAAGCATTCCATTGCAAAATACCAGGACACAGTAAGTACCCACCCCCAAAAGAAGGGTGAGGCTCTTATAATCTGTCATGTCAGTATGATGTTAAGGGAGGGAAAGTTCTTACTCTTACATTTGTGAAGATAACCAGAACCTGCTTAAGATTTTTCCTGGGCTAGGAGACTGATCAAACACACGAGCATCACACTGCATAGAAGGGGAGAGAAATACTGAACTAGTCAGTATAGATTTATATGTAGAATTACAAACTGTGCTAAGCTCTGTGGAGAAAAAATACAAATAGTCTGGCAAAAATAACAGGTGGTGGTAGAACTCATATTAAGGAGTGGGAATGACTTAAGACTGTCTGAGGAAAGAACAGCTGAACAGAAGCCTATCAGGAAAACCAGAATCATGCAGATTAAGAGTTTGGGGGAATAGCATTTAGGCAAAAAGAAAATGTGCAAAGAACCTGAGAAAGGAAAGAGGCTGGCTCATTGAGGATCTGTCAGTTTGGCTGTGATGAAGAGAGGGAGGTAGGGAAGGGTAGGGGATAGGGATAGAGAAATAAGCAGAGACAAACTTAAAAAGGGCCATGTAGGCCTGGTTCTTGCTTTTATATTTTATTACAAAAGCCTAGGAAGGCATTGAAGAATTTTAATCAGGGATCATGATCAGGATTGCATTTTTAAAATATCAAACTGGCCAAGGTGGAGACTGGTTGGCAGGGAGGCAAAAGTGGAAGGAGAAAGCCCATGTAGGAGACCATTTCAGAAATTCAGGCAAGAAATAATGGTGTGTTGAAGTAGAAGAGTAGCAGCATGCAGATGGAGAGAAATGGATTGGTTTAAGATATGCTTGGGAAGAGCAATTACTGCATTCAACAACTTTAAACTCTAGTGAGAGACAGGATCAGGTGGTAAGTTATAGGAGACTCAGTTCTAATCTAGGTCCTCTAAGGGTTAAGAAAATGTGATAACAGTAACAGCAGCTTCCCCAATGTCTAAACCACCATTTGAGCAGGATGGTTTGGAGGAGATAAGAGGTTGCAGGAAAAACTAGGCTTAGAGTCAAAGGGTTGTTCTCCAGTGGGGTACATGACTGGGTGCTCACTCAATTGTGTTATCATGCCAAAAGGATAGAGCCTGGTTAGTTAAGTAACTCAAACCTAAAGATAAAGACTCTGCCCAGAGTCTAAGCACAAGGGGGAAGGATAATTCCATCCTTTGCCATTCTTAATATCTATTGCTAATAATGGAAGAATAAGTAATATTATGGAGCTCTTTGTGCTATGCCCTGTGCTAAAGAATGTGTGTGCATATTCTCATTAAGCCCATTAGGACTCTGTGAGATGGTACTGTTATTTCTCCTATTTACTAACACTAAGGCTTAGAGATTGGTTCCTTGTCCAAGGCCTGATCTCTAGTAACTAGAGTAGTGTATATTCAAGCTCAGCTCTAACTCCAGAGTCCACACTACCAGCCATATAACGTAATGTGTTGAGAAAGATACTGAAGATGCATTTGGGTTCAATGGGGGCAAAGTCAGATGGGCACAATCTGGTCAGTCACATATAAACATGTACTTTATAACCATGCAGCTTTATTCTAAAGAACAAATCACTGTGGATTGCATAACAAAAGAAAACTGTCACTATATTTTATGACTTTATAGGATATCCTGTTCATACTCTAATGGCCAATTATAGATTTCAAGATAACTGACTAGAAAGAATATTTGAAGAATCTGGTACATGAGGGTCTCTAGACACCTTAACATGAGAATTCTAAGCACATTATGAAAGATTTAAGAACCTGCTTTGAGAGCCTCTTCTCTTCAGAACTCAACTGGGGAGTCACATCAGGCTAGGAAATGGTTCTGGGGCAGAGTCAAGCTTTGAAATCTCAGGGAAAGGCTGAGTTGAAATAAAACTGCATCATGTCTGGGAACCCAGTGCTAACTGCTATAAAGCAACATCATTTTTCCTGAAAGCTCTCACGAAAAAGAGTATTTTCAACTACTAATGTGGTTTTCTTCTCACCCCTTTCTTGCCCCCAGTGGGGGGAAAATGTTTATTCATCTTACATAATTTTGCTCTTCTTTATGCCACCAAATGCCTTGTGATAGTATTGCACCTGACAACTCTCTTATTGAGAAGTTGCCAACAACCAAAGGATAATTAACTTAGTCTTCCAGGCATATATTTTTTTAAAAAGCCATACATACACACATAGAGTGGACCATGCACAATTCATTGGGAATAGTGTTCCATTGCTTATATCTCAATAAAATTTGCTGGGGTTGTGAAAAAAAAATTCTGCATCTCAATGAAAGCTTTGTGCAATCGAATCTTATGCTGAAAGGAGATGGGTCCTTAACTTTTAGGGAACAGAAATGGGACAGGACTACAGGAAATCAATAAGCATTCATGAAATGTCTACTTGGTCAGGCACATTGCTAAACTCTGAGGATATAAAGAAGAATGAGATCTAAGAGAATTGACAATCCAATAAAGAAGAGAGAGGACTCATACAACAACTCTTACAGTGAGTATAAAGGAGGTTTATACACACACATACATACACACATACGTTATAGTATAGTATAGTAGTTCTCAAAGTTGTGATCCCCAGACCAACAGCATCATCTGGGAATTTATTAGAAAGGTCCTACCTGAGACCTACCAAATCTCAAACTCTAAGGGTGGGGCCTAGCAATCACCTCCTGGCACATCCTGTCTGGAAACCACTTGTTTAGCAAAAGATATGACAATAAATATAATTGCTTTGGGGAAGTGTTGCATTGGTTACTGGTATCCAACCAATAAATAATAAGCTTGGGCTCTGGGGCCTTTCAGGCTGTTGTAACCTAGCACTATGAGACAGGTTTGAGGTTTCAGTTGTACCAACATCTACGGCCATCATGGTGCCCTCCAGCTTCAAGTCTTGCTATACTTCTGTGTTAGTTCCCTATTACTGCCATAACAGATAGCCACAAATTTGATTGCTTAAACAACACACATTTATTCTCTTTCTATTCTAGAGGTCCAAAGACCAAATTCAGTGAGGCCTGAAGTCAAGGTATAGGGAGGTCTGGTTCCTTCTGGAGGCCCTAGTGGAGAATCCATTCCCTTCCCTTTTCTAGCTTTAAGACACTACTTAAATTCCTTAGCTTATGGCCCTGCATCATCTTGACCACTGCTGCCCTCATCTTATCTCTTCTGACTCTGTCCCTCCCACCTCCTTCTTTTAAGGACCCTTGTGATTATATTAGGCCACTCAGGTAATGCAGGATAATCTCCCCATCTCAAAATCCTTAATTTAATCACATCAGCAAATTCCCTTTTGCCATGTATGGTAGCATGTTCACAGGTTTCGGGATTAGGACATGGACATCTTTAAGGGGCCATTATTTAGCCTCCCACAACTTCCCCTTCAGTGTTGCTGGAGAGAATAGGTGGTGGGGGTGGGGGTGGGGGGACTGTGAGGAAAGAGATATTGAATGACTGAGTTTTTAGGAGGACGAGATTTATAAATGTGTCCAGGTGTTATTTTAATTTGTTCCACAGTAATTGCTCCATATAAAGGCCCAATCAAGTATCCATGGCTTAGGGTGTCTCAAAAGAAGAGTCTCAGTGAAGCTGGCTAGGCCCAGACCTCCCTGAGCAAGCCTGTTTATCCCTATGTCCATCTGTCTACAGGGCATCTCCACTTAAGTAGGCACAGAACTGAACTCTTCATTCCTGTCCCCTGTCCTGCCACCCCACCCCAACTTGTTTTTCCTCCTTAAGTCCCTATCTCAGATAAATGCATATAACATATTCACTTAATCCAGAGGTCTACATAATATCCTAGGAGTGCCCTAACCTCCCCACCACCCACATCTAATCAGCCACTGACCACTGTCAATGCTATCACAGACATAAGTCTCTTCCTTTTCAAAAACTCTAGCCGGGCTTGGTTCAGGAGTTCACCATTCCTCACCTAGATTTTGTGAGGGCCTCTTAATTGGTTCCCTGGCTTTAGGATTACCACCTTTATCACCACTACCATGATAAGTATTTTTAAAACACAAATCTGTCACTCATTTTCCTCTGCTGTTTATAACTCCCTAATGCCATTTTAGAATAAAGACCAACTCCTTACCAAGGCATGTAAGGCTCTTTCTGATGCACCCTTACCTTACCAGTTCAGCCTCATGTTTGCCATTACCTCAAATGATAAAGCAAATTATTTACAGATCCCAGAGTGCACCCTGATCCCTCACAACTCTTACCTTTAACCAGGCTCTTCTGTTTGCTAGAACATCCTTATTCAATTCTATACCTATCTAGAGTGATGACTCTAAGTTTTCCTCTAGGCCTACTGCCCTGGTCTCTTCCTTCTGTCTTACCATCCACTGTGCACCCCTGGAAGCACTTATTATCCTGAATTATAATTGATTATCTATAGTCTCCCAGACCACTAGACCGTGAGCTCCTTAAGTGTAAAGACTGAGTTTTACTTAGGTCTGTATTCTCATAGCCCAGCACAGAACAGGGCATAGAGTAATTGTTTAATACATTCCCCAGTTGAATTGAGATATTGCATAACACTGGGAAGTGCTAGCTAAGGGAAAAAAAAAAAGAGTGAGAGTAAGGAGGAGAATTAGGTTAGAGTTGTAGGTGCCTAGAACTGGAACAGACCAGGAAGTCTTAGCGGAGAGCCATCAGTACATACAACTACAAGGAAATAAAGAATAGAAGGGAAAGGTTTTCAGTAATATCAATTGCTCCTGTGCACTAAAGCCAGAAAATAGGTCTTTGGATTAGACACACAAGAAAGCCACTAATGCCATTCAAGAAAGGAGTGTAGAAGATGCAGAAGAGGGAAAAGGGCCCAGTTTACAAGAAGTCAACTACTGTTTCTCACACTAGCATTAAAGCACACTTGTTGGAAGAAAAGGAAATGAGACAGATCACTTGAGGCCACACATAAGGGAAGATGGCCCCTTTCAAAGACAAAAAACTAACTTATGTCATTCCTTCAGGCTGAGGGTCCTCACAAAAGGAAACTTCCAAGAGCAATCAGCTCAAAGACAATCTACAGTCTTCTGGTTGTGAATACAGGATGGGTTGATGCTCTTCCAAACCTAAAACTGTGACATAATTTTAAAACGTGGTTATTAAGCACCTGCTTGTTCATCACTGTGAGTTTAAGGACATTTACTGAGGTCACATCTTAGCATATGGTCTGTTTCTTCCTTGTAGAAGTTGTTGGCAGCAAAGCCGCTCATAGCTTGGTGTGCTGGGCTAGCACCAGCATGAGAATTTAAGGAACGGCATGCGGTGCCAGCCAGTCCATCTGAGATTCCTGGCAGAGAGAGGCCCTAAGGAGAACTTTGTAGGAAGGGAGAGTTCTTCTTTAAAACTTAAAAATCACAAGTTAAGGATGTATCCAAACACACACAAAACTTCCCCAATCGGAGTATATCATGAATGAACAACCTAAACCACCTCCAGCTAATTCATGTTTTCAGTTTTACTACTTCTTGTGGTAGTCAACCTTAGTTGACTTTCTTTGCAAAATAGAACAATTCCTCTTTTTATCAAATTTAATTCTTCTGGTTTCATTCTTCAAAGAAGCCCCCAGTTCTTAACGGCAAGGTTTGATAAGCAAGACCAGTTCAGACTATTCTTACTTGATTTTATGAACTTTGGGACCATGCCTCCATGGCCTTTTATTTTCTCTACTAAAAATGTTTTGTTTTTTTCCTATAATCAAATTCATTTGGAGAAAAGAACTAGACTTGAATACAGATTATCTAGACATGAATGCTAGTTTTGCCACTTGCTTCAGTGAATTAATCTCTGACTCAAGTTTTTTCATCTATAAATGAGAATACTAACAAATACCTCACATAATAATTATAAGGATTAAATGAGATAATACATATATTAGTGAGGGTATAGACTAAGTTTCTATAACAAAGAGAGCTTAAAATATAGGGACTCAAATAAGATAAAAAGAAAACCCTCTTATGTAATATTCCAGAAGTAGTGGCTCAGAGGTACCCATATATTCTCAAAGTATAGATTCCATTTTTGGATGGTTCATCTCCCAGCCAGCTGTGTAGAGGAAAAATAGTGGTGGCAAAGAGCTTTCTTTTAAGGAATCTTCCATTTAAGCTGTGACCCAGAAACCACACACAGCACTATTGTTTATATACATCAGCCAGAATTCAGTCCTATGGCCACAGCTAACAGCAGAGGAGGCTGAGAAATGTATTCCTATCTAGATGGACATATGCCCAGTTAAAATTGTGGGGGAACTTGTTAATTATTAAAAGGAAGAAGGATAGAATGAATACTGCGGGACAATGAACAATTTATATTAGCTACACTCTCTTGGGATTCCTGGGTGGCTCAGTTGGTTAGGCGGCTGCCTTCAGCTCAGGTCATGATCTCAGGATCCTGGGATCAAGTCCCACATCAGGCTCCTTGCTCCACAGGGAGCCTGCTTTTCCCTCTGCCTCTACCTGCCATTCTGCCTGCCTGTGCTCTCTCTGACAAATAAATAAATAAAATCTTAAAAAAATATATTAGCTACACTCTCACCATTACATAGATTTCTATTATGGAAAAAAAAAATCACCTGATATTTCATTTCTGATCCCCCTCTCCCATTAATAAAGAATCCAATATAGCCAGCACCTCCAAGGACTGAAGGATGAGGTTTTTGTTTTGTTTTGTTTTGTTTTTAAGGCAGATAATTATGTCTTATTCATCTCCACATCTCCCAAGACTAACACAGAAATATTCTTTTTTTTTTTTAAGATTTTATTTATTTATCTGTCAGAGAGAGAGAGAGAGAGAGCGGACGAGCACAGGCAGAGCGGCAGGCAGAGGCAGAGGGAGAGGGAGAAGCAGGCTCCCTGCCCAGCAAGGAGCCCGACGTGGGACTCGATCCCAGGACGCTGGGATCATGACCTGAGCCGAAGGCAGCCGCTTAACCAACTGAGCCACCCAGGCATCCCTAACACAGAAATATTCTTAATAAATGTTTATCAAAGTGAATAATCAAACATTCCTATGGCCCTTATCTAGGTTAAACCCTTTCAGTAATATGTAGAATGCAGACTTGCCATTTTTAATGAATAGTACTATATCATATACAAGACACTGTTGGCTTTACATATCATATGATCCAATTGGTTACATGGTGAAGCACTTTTGTATGCTCTTGCTGTTTGATAATTTTGAGGAGAAATGAGTAAAAATATTTTTTAAAAACCCAACTAATTCTCAAAGCATGATCATGTTCTCTCAAGCTGACTATTTAAATCAAACATGAGAGGAGTCTGGGAAGATGGCAGAGTAGAAGGATCCTAAGCTTCTCCTGTCCCCGATTCACAACTAGATATCACTCACATCCATGTAAATAGACTGGAGAGGGATCCAAAGACTGGCAGAACAAACACCATAACTAAATGGAGAGAAGCCACATCTGAGAGCTTAGGAAGTGCAGAAACGGTGACTGGGAGCTCCCTGCAGGAGAAAGGGAACTGTGGGCACAGAGAGGAAAACACCAGGGAGCCTGCACTGGGAAGACGAGTCCCCAGAATATCTGGTCTTGAAAACCAGAGGGGCTGAATTCTGTGAGTTCATATAAGCAACAGGACTTGGAGTCTGGAGCTGACTTAGCTGGGGCAAGCTAGAGGGTGAGGAATAGCTGTATCTCTGCCCTTAAAGTGACAACTGCCCAGGAGAAGCAACATAGAAGTGACAGTTTGCACAGTGCCTGAGGCAAATGGGAGGGGGATCTGTTTACGTGGATTTCTGAGCATGTTGGGGGACCTCTCTGGGAACAAAGAAGTTGGCAAATGCCATTTTCCTCCTTTGTCCCCCAGCATAAACACAGATTCACCTGTGAGAGGTAGCACTGCACTGACACTTGCTACCTAACTTGCTAGCACAACACCCCACCCAGGAGTTCTCCTAAGGATTCACCCACTCCAAGCCTACTGGCCCTGGCCCTGGACATAGAACAAATTTTCTTAACTCAGTGTTTGGCCCTGCCCAGCCCTCACAGGCACAAACACCATGCCCCAACAGCTACTGTGTGCCTTGCCTCCAGGGGCCACCACGCTTTGGGGGGGTGGGGACCCAGTCTAGGATTAGTGGCTTAGCACAAATTTTGCTAACACCACTTCCCCACCTCTGACCTCTCCTGTGTCATGCCCCTTCAGAGCTGGCCTGCAGGGATCTCAATACCACAGAGAGCAAGAAGAGCCTGAACAGGCAGAGAGTCAGGGCAGGCATCTGGACTGAAAGAAAAACAGACTCAGATGCAATAGCAGGATGCAAACAACACACATAGGAGACACCCCTGAAGTGCCAGGTTCTGATAAACATCAGACACTGCACTGGAAGGCATTACAGGACCTCTTCTTCATAAAGCCACTACTTTCAAGAGCAGATGATGTAGCTGAATTTCCTAACACAGAGAAACAGATACAGAGAGGTAGACAAAATGAGGAGATAGAGAATTATGTATCAAATGAATGAACAGGACAAAATCATAGCAGGAGATCTAAGTGAAATAGAAATAAGTAATGGGCCTGATAGAGAATTTAAAGTAATGATCATAAAGATACTCATCAGACTTTAGAAAATCAAGCTAAGAAGGTGAAAGACAAACAAATACTGCATAATGAGAATACACTTAGAGAACTCAGTGATTTAATCAAGCATAATAATATTCACATTATATTAACTCCCAGAAGAGAGAGAAAGGGAAGCAGAAAATGTATTTGAAGAAATAAGAACTGAAAACTTCCTGAATCTGGGAAGAGAAACACAGATCCAGGTTCAGGAGGCACAGAGTTTCCCCCAACAAATTCAACCCAAGGAGTTCACACTAAGACACACAGTAATTAAAATGGCAAGTAAATAGTGATAAAGAAAGAATGTTAAAGGTTGCAAGAGAAAAAAGACCATTAAATACAAAGGAAACCCTATAAGTCTATCAGCTCATTTTTTGGGAAACTTTCCAGTCCATAATGGAGTGGCATGATGTATTTGAAGTGCTAAAAGGCAAAAATCTGCAGCCAAAAATACTCTATCCAGCAAGGTTAACATTCAGAATAGAAGGGGAGGTAAAGAATTTCCAGACAAACAAAAATTAAAAGAATTCATGACCACTAAACCACCACTATAAGAAGTGTTAAGGAGGCTCTGTGAATGGAAAACAAAAACCATAAGTAAGAGTAAAAACAAACAAACAAAAAAACCCAGGAAGCACAAAAGCAAACAAAGAAAAAAATTAGTATATCTGTAATAGTCAGTCAGGAGAAGCACAAAATAAAAGGATGTTAATATCTGACAGGTGGAAGGGAGAGGAGTAAAGAATGAGTTCACAATTAAGCAACCATCACCTTAATATAGACTATTATAAGCAAAAGATGTTATTTATAAACCTAATGGTAACACAAATCAAAAAACAGTAACAGATATGCAAAAAATGAAGAGTAAGAAATCCAAGTATATCACTAAAGAAAACCAGCAAACCATGAAAGAGAAGAAAGGATCAGAGAAAAACTACAAGAACAACCACAAAACAAGTCACAAAATAACAATAAATACATATATATCAATAATTACCTTGAAAGTCACTGGACTAAATGTTCTAATCAAAAGACATATGGTGTCAGAAAGGATAAAAAACAAGACCTATGTCTATGCTGCCTATAACAGATTCATTTCAGACCTAAAGACATCTGCAGATTAAAAGTGAGGGGATGGGAAAACATTTGTCATGCAAACAGATATCAAAAGAAAGCCGGAGGGGGTGCTTGTGTGGCTAGGTCAGTTACTCAGTTACTCTTCAAACTCTTGGTTTTAGCTCAGGTCGTAATCTCATGGGTCATGAGATCAAGCCCCTAGTCAGGTTCCATGCTCAGTGGAGAGTCTGCATGGGATTCTCACCCTCTTCCCCCTCCTACTGCCACTCTTTCACATGAGTGTGCACACTCCTTCTCTAAAGTAAATAAAGAAATCTTTAAAAGAAAGAAAGATACAAAGAAAGAAAGAAAGCCAGCCAGCCAGAGTAGCAACACTTTCATTGGACAAAAGAGACTTTAAAACAAAGTCTTCAAAAAGAGACAAAGGACACTACAAAATAATAAAGGGGACAACCTAATAAAAAGATATAACAATTATAAATATATATGCACTCAACAGGGGAGCACCTGAATAAATGAAACATTAAAAACAAACATTAAAGGAGTGCATCTGTCATGATTAGCACTGGGTGATAAAAGGAATTGTTGAATCACTATACTGTATACCTAAAACTCATATTATACTATATGCTAACTATAACAGAATTAAAATAAAACTTTTTAAATGTGATATATCAATCAGTCATGAAACCATTAACTTAAAAAAATGTTTATCATCCATTTTCTTGGCAGTCAGAGAAAAACAGTACAGAAGTAGCTGTTGGGAACCATAGCTTGGCCTACTCAGGAATGTGGTAATAACTTGTAAACCATCTTTCTTTATAAGTAGTCCTAGGTTGAGACCATTTTGCCTGAGGTTTGGCAAACCAAATGAAAATTTTCACACTCTTTCATATCTCAGATTCTCCAACTTATATGATTGCACAAGGTGAGTAGTCTGGGAAAAAATAACTTGACCACCAACAGGAAAGAAAACTAGCTGGAGAATAGAAAGAATTTAACAGACTGAGCATCTAAAATCTGTGTCAGACATTGCACTAAGGTCATTATCTAATTTAGTTCTGATAACAACCTTAAATGACATAGGCATTATTATAGAAAACTTCTTTTAGATTCAAAGAAATTGAATAACATAAAAGATCACTGTTGCACATTTGTTCCCAGAAAGCAGACTCTGAGATAGAGATTTGTGTTCAGAGAATTTGCAAAGAGTATTCTCAGGATCAGTACGTGGAGGAGAAGGGAAGAAAGTAGCATTGGGCAGAAGAAGGAGTTGGGGATCAATCCAGTCTCAGTGAGGCCTCAGCTAATCCCATGGGGAGTTCTAGAGCTAGAATAGCCCTGTAAGAGTTGTCCCAAGTTGGGATGAGTGGGCCAGGATTTTACACTCCCATGAAAACCAGTTAGACATATTCCATGGCACTAGCAACCACTGAGGGAAATAAATTCTTTAGTCCCAAATAGAGAACTGACCAACATATCACAGTATCTGCTATAGTCAACCAACCTGGAAGTAAGAAAGCCAAAATGTGAACACAGCTCCAACACCAAAGCCCATGTACTCTTCCACTGCACTTGCCCCAACAGACAGTCAGCTGGTTGGGTACCTACATGTTTTACCATCTTACAAAATGGTATAAAGGAATATAATTTATAGGCTAGTTCTGGAATATGGCCTTGGTGTCTTGATATTGTGGAAATTTTCCAAATTTCATGTAGATAATTCAACCTTGGCTCTATTATTTTTTTATGATTAACACCTCTTCTAAGGTTGTCCACAAAAATTCCCTTATTAAGTAGATTCAACCAAAACACTAAGTATGGTAAAAACTTAAAACATATTCTATCTTGGTTAATTCATTAGTAATTTCCAAATGCTTCATCATAAAATTCTTTTAGAATTCAGGAATAATTGAGTAGCAAGGTTTATGTCAGATGTGTGGTATACTTTTTTAAATTAAATTAAAATTTTTTTCAAATATATTTGATCACCTAAGGTTAAAGATGGATATTGGTTCAGAACTCCCAAGGGAAAATGATATACAAGAACTCACAAAGCCTTAATGAAATGCGTAAGTCTCTTACCTTGATATGAAAGTCTGAAAAGTGTAGCTAAAATTTATCAGCCATGTTTTTTAATTAGAAAGTTACATGATTGAAGCAAAGTAAACATGGCAGATACAGCATTCATCCATTC
Source organism: Taxidea taxus jeffersonii (assembly GCA_003697995.1). Classification (NCBI taxonomy): domain Eukaryota; kingdom Metazoa; phylum Chordata; class Mammalia; order Carnivora; family Mustelidae; genus Taxidea; species Taxidea taxus. Next base: position 10,717 of record RCUC01170396.1, on the reverse strand, counting down.
AACAAACACTCACAGAGGACCTACGGTACACAAGGATCAGCATTATGCACTCAAAGCATGCTGGCTGTGACTTAGCTTTTCTGGAGATATCTGATCAGCTTTCCAGCTACATCAGAGTGATATCTTCTGCTACCATGTTTTAGAATAAACAACCACTTTATGTAACAACTGAAACCAAATATCCTTAACAAATATTTTTCTTTATATTTAGGTGTACTTTTATATAAGCACGTATATAAACCTAATATGCAGCAATATTCTTTAACTTCTTTAACCTAAAAAGAAGGCTACAACAATATCTATATACATAGTTATTCTCTCTCTCTCTCTCTCTCACACACACACACACACAGAATACTTGGATGGTATTCTGTTGGCCTACATGAAGTTCTGCAATGTATGTTCAAGGGAATTAAAAAGACAGGAATTTTTGTTATTTTCTCCCTTTGAAGCCCCAAGAGAAAGAGCAAGTTACATATTCCAAAGTGCACAGTAAAAATGATTAAGATTACAGATATCAGAAAAAAATTTTCACTTACATATGGAACTATGTTATAATTCAGGCCTTCTCTCCATTATACTACCCTTTATCCAGGCCTGAAATATTCACTTTCCTCTAGTGCAGTATGGTTCCAGGACCAGCAGACATCAGCCTCACCTGGGAGTTTGTTAGAAATGCAAATTATTGGAACCCTTCTCAGATTTATTAAAGCAAGAACTTTGGAAGGGGTCCAACAATATATGTATTAATAAACCCTCCAGGTGATTCTGATACATGCTTGTTTCAGAACCATGGTTGTAAGATTATACATTAAACTATGTTTTTAATATACACTCAATAAATGCTTATTTGGGGTCATATAATAAGTGCTAGACATTATTCAGCCTTTGTTAATGGTACTTGTGCATCATGTATAATTAATTTAAAATATATATTTACATAATATTATATATTATGTATGCTGGATACAATTGTGTCTCACAAGCAAGCTCCCTAGGAGATTCTAAGGCATGCTCAAATTTGAGAGCACTGCTCTCATTATCCATTAGTCCTGTCCAAAACAGAAACCTTGTATGATCCATTACCAATAAATGTAAATGTTGCAATTGTCTTTAAAGAACAAGAAGCAAACAAAGATCCAAGAATTCTTGGCAGCATAGAGCATCTTTCTGCATTTCTAAGCAGTGCAGTGCATCAGCTAGAGTAGCAAATTCTGCATAAAAGCACTTGGGTTTGAGCTTCCATTCTTTGACCTCTTGGTTGTAGCTTCTTGGGAAATCATTTAATTTTCACAATTATTTTGTTTTCTTATCTATAAAAGGAGGGCCTTGCCTTGGGGATCTTTATAGTGACTTCTACCTCTAAGCTCTGTGATTCAAAGCATCTCAATTGATATGTATATTGTTACCATTTTGGAGACACCCCATTTATCATTTTTTTTCCATTTCATTCTATTACTCAAAAGCACATCAAGGCCATATCACAGCTCAATAATGAGAATATAACCCAGTTTAAAAGTAAGCAAAGGAAAAAAAAAAGTAAGCAAAGGATCTGAATAGATACTCCTCCAAAGAAAATATACAAATGGCCAACAAGCATATGAAAAGACACTCAACATCATTGGCCATCAGTGAAATGCAACTCAGACCACAATGGTACTACTTCACACCATTAGAATGGCTATAATAAAAATGACTGATAATAACAAGTGTTGGTGAAGACATAGAGAAGTCAGAACCCTGATACACTGCTGGTGGGATAAAATGGTGTGGCTGCTTTGGAAAAGAGTTTGGTGGTTCCTCAAAAGGTTAAACATAGAGTTCCCATATGACCCAGCAATTCCAATCCTAGATATATACCAAAAGAATTGAAAATGTATGTGCAAAATAGGTTACACACAAATGTTCACAAGTAGTCATAGCATTATGCATAATAGCCAAAAAAGTAGAAACAACCCAAATATTTATCAATGATGAATGGATAAATAAAATATGGTATATCCATACAAAAGAATATTTTTCAGGAATAAAAAGGAATGATGTGGGGCTCCTTGATGGCTCAGTGGGTTAAAGCCTCTGCCTTTGGCTTGGGTCATGATTCTGGGGTCCTAGGATCGAGCCCCACGTCAGGCTCTCTGCTTGGTGGGGAGCCTGCTTCCCCCCACCCTCTCTGCCTGCCTCTCTGCCTACTTGTGATCTCTGTCTGTCAAATAAATAAAAAAAAATATTTTTAAAAAAAGGAATGATGTGTGAATGCATGTTATAACATGGATGAACCTCAAAAATATAAAGCTAACTAAAAGAAAAGAGTCACAAAAGACTACACATTGTATTCATTTGAAATGTTTAGAATAGGCATATCCATAAAAATCAATAGATAGAGGTGGCTCAGTAGGTTAAGCATAGGATGTTGGCTCAGGTCACGATCACAAGGTCCTGGGATTGAGCCCCTAGTGGGGCTCCATGCTTAGTGGAGAGCCTGCTTCTCCCTGGCCTCTGCCCTTCCCCCCACTTGTACTCACTTGCTCTCTCCCACAAATAAATAAATAAAATATTTTTAAAAAAATGAATGGATAGAAAAAAAAAGAATGGATAGAGAAAATAGATTGATGGCTACCTAGAGCAGGAAAGGCTGAAGAGAAATGGGGGCAGGTGGGAGGATGTGGGACTGTTAAAGGGTAAAGGGTTTCTTTGGGGATGATGGAAATGTTCTGAAATTGATTGTGGTGAGGTTTGCACAGTTCCATGAATAAACTGAAAACCACTGAATTCTGTACTTTAAATGGGTAGATGGTATGTGAATTATCTCTCAATAAATCTGTTACAGAAAAATAAAAACATATCAGAAGCTTCTCCCCTGCTCCATTTCTCCCCCAGTCATGTATCAAATGACCATCAATGAGATAGTAAACCAGTGCCTTTATGACTATGGTAGTCTGGAATGAAGTGCCCTCCTCTTGTATCCTCATTCATTATCTTAATATTCAAGCAATTTGGGTGCAGTGCAGATCGACCAACACTCAATTCTATGTTACTTTTATTCAAACCCAAATGCCTAACAAAGGCATTTACCAAGATAAATGCTAGACGCTGCCTTTTTAAAAAAATTATATTGGAAATGACCACAACATATTAATGACATGCTTTGAATTGGGCATAAACAGGACATCCAGAAAATGAGCAAACATTTCTCAATTCTGTCTTTAATCCTTGAATTCATTCAGTGGGAATTCTAAAAGTTAATGGGAGAGGTTTGTAAAAAGGAAACTTTCACAGACACATACAAATGGTCCTTTGAAAACTTTTGCTACATTATGCACATGAAAACAAACAACAATTGAGGAAGCAAATTCCTAAAAACCTGCAATGATGAGGTTAGTTATAATCAAAAATTGGGCCTTACAGAGCATGCTGAATAAGCAATTATTTATCTATTCTATTTCCTCAAGTTCAAGGTAGACCAAAAGACATTCCTTGTATAAGTCTCCATAACTAATTTTTCCTTAATCAAATCAGGAATGCAAATTTCTTTTCCTAATAGCATAGGGCTAGAGAAAACGATTTTCATTATAGAGAGGACTGTGTACAAAGGGACATTTTAGAAATCTGGGCCAAATGGTATTTTAAGACATTAGGAGCTAGTAAGAATTTGTGTTATGTTTAACTGCATGTTACAGTAAAATAAAACCTTTAAGATTTAAGAATATAAATAGTTGATTGTCACTAGTTAATTATGGCTTAGGCTACCAGACGGATCAAGAAAATCACATCTTTAAAAACTGCTCTTTATATAATTGCTAGCATCTGAGGGAATGAGGGACTGCTTTAAGAAGCTGAAATGTATAGGTCCTATTCTCATGAAAATGTAAGTGGGCATAAATTTTTGCATATAGCTTCATGAGCATATCCCAAGGCAGTTCTATAGATACCAATTTAAGAATCCAACAAAGCTTGGAAAAAAATCTAAAGATACCAAAATACACCTATGACTATACTGAAAAAAGTCTAACAACACCAAATGGCAACAAAGATATGGAAAAACTGTAATCTCATTATTTTGATAAACTGTTTGGCAGTTTCTGAAAAAGTCAAACAGGCATCTGTACCATGACCCAGCAATTCTACTCTGAGGTATTTGTCCCAAAGAAATAAAAACATGTGTCTATACCAAGTCTTATATAAGATCATCCTTAGCCTTATTCTTAACAGGTTAAAAACTAGAACAACTCAAATGGCCATTAACAAGAACATAAATAAATTATGGCATATTTATACAATGGAAGCCTATACAGAAAATAACAAAGTAATATGCTACTTATAGCCACAATAGTATATAGCCAAATTTCAAAAACATGCTGAATGAAAGAAGCCAAACACAAGAAAGTATCAAGTTCTAGGAGTGGAATGAGATGGAGGAAGAATAGGAGGCCTAAATATCATTGGGTCCCAGGAGTTTAGCTAGGTATCAAACCATTCTGAACACCTACAAACTCAATAGAAGATAGAAGAGAAGAATAGCAGCAGTTCTAGGGACAGAAAAGTGACCACTTTCTGGAAGGTAGGACATGTGGAGAAGTGAATCAGAGGCGATACATGGGAAGATAGACTGCAGGGGTAGGGGCCGGCTCCTGGCAAGCGGTAGAGCAGCAAAGCACAAAATTGGAACTTTTGGAAGTCTGCTCCACTGAGAGGGATGTTGCTCCAGAGCTGGCGGGGGGGGGACACTTGCTGGGACACTGTGGTCTCAGGACTCACGGGGTCACAAAAAGACTAGGGGTGTCTGAGTGTGGCAGAGCCAGGGAAGCCAGCTGCAGAGACAGAGCTGAGGAGGAGCTCTCAGCTCAGGCTTACATTAAACCATGATCCAAGGCACAGTCAGGCCACTGCTCTTCAAGCAGGGATCCCACAAGTGGCAGATCTGGGGAGACCCCTCCTTTCTCCTCCGGGAGGAGTGGCACGGGAGTGCGCTGCAGGAATCTGCTGAGTTTGGAGACTCCAAATGGCGCCACGCACCAGAGACAGAAATGCTTGGTTACAGGCTGGGTGAGCACAGAGCACGACCAGAGACCAGGGAGATGGGAGTGATTGACTGCTTTTCTCTGACAGTACACTGAGGAGTGGGGCTCTGAGCTCTCAGCAACTAGGGGTGAGAGATTGGGAGGCCACCACTTTCATTCCCATCCTCCAAAGTTCTACAGAAAGTGTTCAGGAAACAAAAGCTACTGAGAACGAACCCAAGCAGATTACTTAGCCTGGCTTCTGGCAAGGGCGATACAATCCTGCCTTGGGTGAAGACATTTGAGAATCACTGCAACAGGCCCCTCCCCTAGAAAATTAACAAGAATATCCAGCCAAGAGATACAATGAGAATCACTGTACAGATCAATGAGAACTGCAAAACTTCAGATCTATGGGAATACAGCACACAGAATTCATAGCTTTGTTCCCATGATACTCTAGTCTTTCAAAGTTACATTTTTAAAATTTTATTTTTATTCTATTTTTTTAATTTTTCCTCTTTCCTATTTTAACATTTTTAACAATTTTATCTTATCAATACCTTTTTAAAAATCTTTTTAAATTTTCATTGTTATAGTTATATTCTATACCTTCATTGTATTTAACATTGTTTTTTGTATACATATAGGTTTTTCTTTCTTTAACATTTTGGGATAGAGTTTCTTCTAACAGATCAAAATATACTTTAAATCTAGTGCATGGCTTTGATCTGGTCTCCAGGCTGATCACATTCTTTACCCTTTTTTAAAAATTCTTTTTCAACCAACTTCTTATCTTATCAATTCCTTCTTTAGAATCTTTTTAAAAGTTCATCTTTACAGTCATATTCCATCCCTCCATCATGTTTACCCTTATTTTTGGATATATAGAAGTTTTTCTTTCTTTAAAATGTTGGAAGGCAGTTCCTTCTAATACACCAAAACACACCCAAAATCAAGCACCAGTCTAATATATATCTATATCTATATCGATATCTATATTGATATATTGATATCTATATTGATATATTGATATCTATATTGATATCAATATCGATATAGATTGATACAGATATAGCTATAGATAGAGATATAATTTTTTTTTCTCCTTTCTTCTCCCCCCCAGTTTCAGGTCTCTTCCGATTTGGTTAGTGTGTATTTTTGAGGTCGTTGCTACCCTTTTAGTATTTTGTTCTCTCATTCATCTATTCTTATCTGGATAAAATGACAAGGTGAAAAAACTCACCTCAAAAAAAAGAACAAGAGGCAGTACAGATGGCTAGGGACCTAACCAATAAGGATGTTAGTGAGATGTCAGAACTAGAGTTCAGAATGACGATTATCAAGGTGCTCACTGGGCTCAAAAAAAGCATTGAAGATACTAGAGAATCACTTTCTGTCAAAATAAAAAACTAAAATTTAACCAAGTTGAAATTTAAAAAAAGCTATTAGTGAAGTGCAATAAAAAATGGAGGCTCTTACTGCTAGGATAAATGAGGCAGAAGAGAGAATTAGTGATATAGAAGACCAAATGATGGGAGAATAAAGAAGCTGAAAAAAGAGAGATAAACAACTACTGGACCATAAGGGGAAATTTTGAGAGAAAACTGATACCATAAGATCAAACAGTATTAGAATAATTGGGATCCCAGAAGAAGAAGGGGAGGGGGCAGAAGGTATATTACAGCAAATTATAGCACAGAATTTCCCTAACTTGAAGAGGGGAAAAAGCATCAAAATCCAGGAGGCACAGAGTATCCCCCTCAAAATCCATAAAAATGGGTCAACATCCCATCAGTGACAAAGAGAAAATCCTGAAAGCAGCTCAGACAAGAGGTCTGTAACATACAATGGTAGAAATATTAGATTGGCAGCAAACCTATCCACAGAGATCTAGCAGGCTAAAAAGGACTGGCATGATATATTCAGAGCACTACATGAGAAAAATTTACAGCCAAGAATACTATATCTAGCTAGGCTGTCACTGAAAATAGAAGGAGAGATAAAAACTTTCCAGGGCAAACAAAAACTAAAAGAATTTGTGAACACCAAACCAGCCCTATAGGAAATATTGAAAGTGGTCCTCTAAGCAAAGAGAGACCCTAAAAGTAACAGACCAGAAAGGAACAGAGACAATAAACAGTAACAGTCACCTTATAGGCAATACAGTGGCACTAAATTCATATCCTTCAATAGTTACCCTGAATGTAAATGGGCTAAATGCCCCCAATCAAAAGACACAGGGTATCAGAATGGATAAAAAAAACAAGACCCATTGATAGGTTGACTGCAAGACACTCATTTTACATCAAAGACACCTCCAGATTTAAAGTGAGGGGGTGGAAAACAATTTATCATGCTAATGGGATCAAAAGAAAGCTGGGGTGACAATCCTTATATCAGATAAATTAGATTTTAAACCAAAGACTACAATAAGATGAGGAAGGACACTACATCATATTTAAAGGATCTGTCCAACAAGAAGATCTAACAATTTTAAATATCTATGCCGCTAACAGGGGAGCAGCCAATTATAAAAAACCAATTAATAACAAAACCAAAGAAGCACATCAACAATAATACAATAATAATAGGGGGCTTTAACAACCCCCTCACTGAAATGAACAGATCATCTAAGCAAAAGATCAAGAAAGAAAGAAAGGCTTTAAATGATACACTAGACCAGATGGACATCACAGATAAATTCAGAACATTCCATCCCAAAACAACAGAATACACATTCTTCTCTAGTGCACATGGTACATTCTCCAGAATAGATCACATCTTGGGTCATAAATCAGGTCTCAGCTGGTACCAAAAGATTGGGATCATTCCCGCATATTTCCAGACCATGATGCTTTGAAACTAGAACTCAACCACAAGATGAAAGTTGGAAAGAACTCAAATACATGGAGGCTAAAGAGCATCCTACTTAAAGAATGAATGCGTCAACCAGAAAATTAAAGAAGAATTGAAAAAATTCATGGAAACAAATGAAATGAAATGAATGAAAAAAACAACTGTTCAAAATCTTTGGGATTCAGCAAAGGCGGTCCTGAGAGGAAAGTATGTGGTGACACAAGCCTTTCTCAAGAAACATGAAAAGTCTCAAGTACACAGCCTAACCCTAGACCAAAAGGAGCTGGATAAAGAACAGCAAAGAGAGCCTAAATTCAGCAAGAGAAGAGAAGTAATAAAGGTCAGAACAGAAATCAATGAAACAGAAACCAAAAGAACAGTAGAACAGATCAATAAAAGTAGGAACTGGTTCTCTGAAAGATTTAATAAGATTGATAAACCCCTGGCCAGACTTATCAAAAAAGAGAAAGGACCCAAATAAATAAAATCATGAATGAAAGAGGAGAGATCACAACCAAAATCAAAGAAATACAAACAATTATAGGAACATATTATGAGCAACTATACACTAGCAAATTTGACAATCAGATGAAATGGATGCATTCCTAGGGATATGTAAACTACCAAAACTGAACCAGAAAGAAATAGAAAACCTGAACAGACCCATAGCCAATAAGGAGAGTGAAGCAGTCTTTAAAAATCTCCCAACAAACAAAAGTCCAGGGCCAGATGGCTTCCCAGGGGATTTCTACCAAACATTTAAGGAAGAATTAATACCTATTCTCATGAAAGTGTTCCAAAAAACTGAAATGGAGGGAAAACTTCCAAACTCATTGTATGAAGCCAGCATTACCTTGATCCCAAAGCCAGACAAAGACCCCATCAAAAAAGAGAATTACAGACCAATATCCCTGATGAACATGGATATAAAAATTCTCACCAAAATACTAGTCAATAGGATCCAACAGTACATTAAAAGGATTATTCACCACAACCAAGTGGGATTTATTCCTGGGCTGCAAGTTTGGTTCAACATCCGCAAATCAACCAATCCACACACAAACCAATGTGATACAATACATTAATAAAAGAAAGAAGAATCATATGATACTCTCAATAGATGCTGAAAAAGCATTTGACAAAGTACAACATCCTTTCTTTTTTATTAAGATTTTATTTATTTATTTGACAGACAGAGATCACAAGTAGGCAGACAGGCAGGCAGAGAGAGAGGAGGAAGCAGGCCCCCTGATGAACAGAGAGCCTGACACGGGGCTCAATCCCGTCACTCAGCACCAGGGAAATACAAATCACAACCTGAGCCGAAGGCAGAGGCTTTAACCCACTGAGCCACCCAGGCGCCCCAGTACAGCATCCTTTCTTGATCAAAACTCTTCACAGTGTAGGGATAGACAATACATACCTCAGTATCATAAAAGCCATCTATGCAAAACACAAAGCGAATATCATTCTCAATGGAGAAAACCTGAGAGCTTTCCCCCTAAAGTAAGGAACATGGCAGGGCTGTCCACTATCACCACTGCTATTCAACATAGTACTAGAAGTCCTAGCTTCAGCAATCAGACAACAAAAAGAAATAAAAGACATCCTAATTGGCAAAGAAGTCACACTCTCACTCTCTGCAGATGATATGATATGTAGAAAACCCAAAAGACTCAACTCCCAAACTTCTAGAACTCATACAGGAATTCAGTAAAGTGTCTGGATATAAAATTAATGTACAGAAATCAGTTGCATTTCTATACACCAACAGCAAGGCAGGAGAAAGAGAAATAAGGAATCAATCCCATTTATAATTGCACCAAAAACAATAAGATACCTAGGAATAAACCTAACCAAAGAGGCAAAGAATCTATACTCAGAAAACTATAAGGTACTCATGAAAGAAATTGAAAAGACAAAGAAAAGAAAAAACATTCCATGCTCATGGATTGGAAGAACAAATATTGTGAAAATGTCTATGCTACCTAAAGCAATCTACAAATTTAATGCAATCCCTATCCAAATGCCATCAACTTTTTTCAAAGAAATGGAACAAATAACCCTAAAATTTATATGGAACCAGAAAAGACCCCAAATCGCCAGAGGAATGTTGAAAAAACAAAACCAAAACTGGCAGCATCACAATTTCTAACTTCAAGCTCTATTACAAAGCTGTACTCATCAAGACAGTATGGTATTGGCACAAAAACAGACACATAGATCAATGCAACAGAAGAGAGAGCCCAGAAATGGACCCTCAACTCTATGGTCAACTAATCTTCGACAAAGCAGGAAAGAATGTCCAATGGAAAAAAGTCTCTTCAAAAAATGGTGTTGGGAAAATTGGACAGCAACATGCAAAAGGATGAAACTGGACCATTTCCTTACACCACACAGAAAAATAGACTCAAATGGATGAAAGACCTCAAAGTGAGAGAGGAATCCATCAAAATCCTTGTAGAGAACACAGCAACCTCTTCAACCTCAGCTGCAGCAACTTCTTCCTAGAAACATCACCAAAGGCAAGGGAAGCAAGGGCAAAAGTGAACTATTGGGACTTCATCAAGACAAAAAGCTTTTGCACAGCAAAGGAAACAGTCAACAAAACCAAAAGACAACTGGCAGAATGGGAGAAGATATTTGCAAATGACCTATCAGATAAAGGGCTCGTATCCAAAATTTAAAAGAATTTATCAAACTCAACACTGAAGGAACAAATAATCCAGTCAAAAAATGGGTAGAAGACATGAAAAGACATTTCTGCAGAGAAGTCATCCAAATGGACAACACACATATGAAAAAGTGCTCGACGTCACTCAGCACCAGGGAAATACAAATCAAAACCACAGTGAGATACC
>RCUC01170395.1:0-30262 GCA_003697995.1 Taxidea taxus jeffersonii | reverse complement strand
CTGCCAGGGCTGAGAACCTCTCTCTTAGAGAGGAGCTAATATGGGAAACAGAGAGTGGGATTTCTACACTGAAGTAAAATTATGGTTACAAACTTAGAGAAATGAGTTTTCTCTGCATGTCAACTAATAAAGATAAATCAAGATGGAAACATGATTTCTTGAAAGGTACTTTTCAGAGAATTCCAGAAGCTGTCTTTGTAGAATGGCATTCTGACAAAATGTTGGCTGGCCGTCTGACCCAAGGTTAGGTAGGTCAACTAAGCACATTCTGACAATACAGAGCAAAACTCTGGGCTTTATTCTTTTTAAAGATTTTATGTACTTATTTGGCAGAGAGAGTGAGAGAGCACAAAAAGGGGTGTGGCAGAGGGAATGGGAGAAGCAGGCTCCCTGCTGAGCAGGGAGCCCAATGTGGAGGTTGATCTCAGGGTGAGCTGAGGGCAGACACTTAACCAACTGAGCCACCCAGGTGCCCCAACTCTTGCCTTTTTGAAATAAAATTGGTCAGAAAACAACTTCTAAATGTGAACACTCATACTGCCCTTCCCCTCCCCCCCACCATGATCTGTCCACTCTCGATCTACACATTCACACAAAGCTAGCCATCAGCCTGAAGAATGGGTCTATACCTGGAATTCCAGGCCACAGTTGAGGATTCCAGCCCCAAAAAGATAAGAACGAAGACATGGTGGATTGAGATTGCTTTTCAGAATGATTTCTGACCTCTCTAGTTGCTTTCTAGTTGCTTCCCTAAACTTATCCTTCGAGTGACAAATGTTTTGAATGAGACAGAATCGAAAACACTTCAAAAAGGTTTGACCCAGTGGAAACTCCAGAGGGGCTGTGAAAACATGTGCCAAAAGTTGGGCTGGAGCATAAGTATTTTCTAGAGTCACTGGGTCACAGCAAAGCAGCTAAGTACATTCTAGGGCAATGAGTATGCTCAGCACTAGCCCTTGATTATTCAGTCCTAATGGAGGGGAATGATGATGTGGGTTTTCTGAGAGAGCAGCTGATTTTAATGAGCAGTATGGTTTTAACTCTGGAAATCACTACTAGGTAAATAAAAAGGTATGCACCATGTCTGAGCATATTTCAGCTGGGCAGCATGGACTGTGGCCAAGAATGCCAAAGAGTAAGTGGCTTAGAATTTCAAAACTTATCAGAGAAACCCCACAAAGTAGAAATATCTCATTAGAAATAACAGAGCCTGGGGACGCCTGGGTAGCTCAGTCGGTTAAGCCTCTGCCTTTGGCTCAGGTCATGATCTCAGGGTCCTGGGATCAAGGCCCACATCAGGTTCTCTGCCCAGCGGGGAGTCTGCTTGGGGATTCTCCCTTCCCCAACACCCTCCCCCCACTCGTGCTCTCTTTCTCTCACGATCTCTCTCTCAAATAAAATCTTTTAAAAAAATAAAAGAAAGAACAGAGCCCTGAATTATGATTTAGAAGACAAGAATTCTTGTCTCTGGTCTATCATCACCACGTGTGTGACCCTGGGTAAGTAACTTCTCTTTGCCCTCAGTTTCCTTATTTTTAAAACGAGGAGACCAGATTTAAATGATCTCCAGTAGGATGGATGGATAAAATGGAATTTAATATCTGTGTGTAAGGGAGAGAGAAAGTACTGAGATCTGAAGCCTGTAGATTGCTGGTAGCAAGTAGCCAAATTTGCATTTGGAGCCCAAGACACTCCTAGAGGATGACAGTGAGAAGACATCAAGACCCCAACACCTTGTCTCAGAAATTAAAACTAGCTGGAGTGGACTATGGAGTTGCCCTGAGCAAGGCTCAGAGTCAGGGAATGGCCACTAGGCCCCTCAGATAAACTTGGGACCAAGGAGAAAAGATAGGACCACCAAACTAGCCTCTGCATAGACTTAGGAATTCAAAAGGAGGTTGTGAATCAGTGCACAAGAGGGCTGACCCCAGCCCAAGAATCAGGTAGCAGACATGAGTCCTGGAGAAGTGGCTGTGTTGGGGAGGATGAAGAGTGACAAGGATGGGCATCCAGACCAGGCAGGTTTGCCATAAGCCTCCTCCTGGTGGAACTTACTCCTAAGGGCTGGGGATCTTCTCTCTGGCCCCTGAAAGAAGAGCAATGGCCCAGGCAAAAGTCTACCCTAGTAGTTCCTTGAGAGCCACCAGTCTCCTGTGGGGTAGCAGAGTCCCCTGGCCTTGAGGTGACATCTCCACTGAGACTCCAGAAGCAGAAATGGAAGGGACCATGAGGGCCCTGGCATATCCCAGTAAGGGTCTTCCAGGGAAGCATATGGCATTTCCTGTTCATTGGGCCTGTGAGAGCTCACATGTTCAACTTTGGGAATCTACCTGAGTGCTGCCTTATCTGCATCCCAATCTATAAATTGGGCCATGCCAGTTACAGATCTATAAGATCCCTCATGGCTCCAATGTGTTGTGACTTTAGTGTGTGATTCAAAACAAAACCCAAAGAATGATTAAATTCAGAGTTTAGTGTACAACTAACTATATCCTTAAGTTTGTAGTTACTGGGACTCTTGTCTACAAAAAAGAGAAATGTGTAAATGGGGGATCCATCTATGACCATTAAGTCACCTAAAATTAACAAAAAAGTCATATCACTGCTAACGATCTATAAATTCACTCCATATGCACTCATCAGAGATCATTAAAATGAAAGCTGGGAATGCAAAAATAATTATATAGTTTGGATACCTAAAAATTTTTCCTCAAAGAGCAGATTTATATGTATGTATAAAATACAAGGGTGTTATTCTAAAATTATAACTGAAATACAAGCTTGCTTTAGTAAAGGTGATTGTAATATTAATTTCCATTTTAAAATGGCCCTAGACAATAACCATCAGCATTGTTATTCTAAAATTATAACTGAAATACAAGCTTACTTTAGTAAAGGTGATTGTTATATTAATTTCCATTTTAAAATGGCCCTAGACAATAACCATCAGCATTGTAAATGTGCATACTATTTGAACCAGCAGGCTTACATATAGAAATTTATGCTGATGAAATTTTGCACAAGAATACAAAACTAAATATGTAAGAACGTTCACTGTCACGACATTGTTGATAAAGAAAAAATTGGAGGGGCACCTGGGTGGCTCAGTCAGTTAAATGTCCGACTCTTGTTTTCAACTCAGGTTATAATCTCATGGGTTTTGAGATGGAGCCCCAAATCAGGCTCCATACTCAGCAGGGAGTCTGCTTGAGATTGTCTCCCTCTGCCGTTCCCCCCACTCATGGTCTCTCTCTCTCTCTCAAATAAATAAATAAATCTAAAAAAAAAAACCTGGAGAAATTGAAATGCTCATTCATAAGGGATTAGTTAAATAAATTATCACCCTTCCATATGCTAAACCAAATTCTGAATTTACCAGAACTAGTGAAATACATCTTTTTCTAATTTAAATTTTACTTAGTTAACATCCAGTACAATATTGGTTTCTGGAATAGAATTCAGTGATTCATCACTTACATACAACACCTAGTGCTCATCACAACAAGTGCCCTCTTTAATACCCACCACCCATCTAACCTATCCCCCACCCACCTCCCTCTATCAACCCTCTGTATGTTCTCTATCATTAAGAGTCTTTTGTGGCTTGTTTCCCTCTCTTTTTCTTTTCACCCTTCCCATTTGTTCATCTGTTTTCTGTCTTAAATTTCACATACAAGTGAAATCATGTGGTATTTGTTTTTCTCTAACTGACTTATTTCACTTAGCAAAATATACTCTAGCTCCATCCATGTCATTGCAAATGGCAAGATTTCATTCTTTCTGGTGGCTGAGTAATATTCCTGTGTGTGTGTGTGTGTGTGTGTGTGTGTGTGTATCTCATATCTTCTTTATCCATTATCAGTCAATGGACATTTGGGCTCACTCCATAGCTTGGCTATTGTTGATAATGCCATTAACATCATACCCCATCAAAACTGTATTTTTGTATCCTTTGGGTAAATGCCTATAGGGCAATTGCTAGATCGTAGGGTAGCTGCATATTTAATTGTTTGAGGAACCTCCATATTGCTATCCAGAGTGGTTGCATCAGTTTGCATTCCCACCAACAGTGTGAGAAAATTCCCTTTCTCCACATCCTTGCCAACACCTGTTGTTTCTTGTGTTGCTAATTTTAGCCATTCTGACAAGTGTGAGGTAGTGTCTCATCATGGTTTTGATTTTGAAATACATCTTTATAGCAGAGAAACAATTTTATATTAACTGACATGGCTGTCATTTATAGTTGTTTGTTTACCGCCCCCCTCCATTCTCTGCTTTAAATCAGATCTATAATGAGGCTGAGGGATTCACTATATCAGAGATATGGATATAAAGAGCACTAATCACATAAAGTTATAATTCTTAGTGCTTAGCCCCAAAGACAAGAAACCCAGAGAAAGGTATTCTTACCATCCACCAAGCACACTTTTGAGAATGAAAGGGATAGTGTCTGGACTGGCTTACTGGAAGGGCAAAGGAGTTTTCCTAAAACTTCAGGGGGACCAGGGAAGATAGGAAGACCTGAAATCAGAAAAGTGTAGCCTAGGTAAGGAAAGAATTTAGGTGGTTTTTTTTTTAAGATTTTATTTATTTATTTGACAGACAGAGATCACAAATAGGCAGAGAGGCAGGCGGAGAGAGAGGAAGGGAAGCAGGCTCCCTGCTGAGCAGAGAGCCCGAAGCAGGGTTTCATCCCAGGACCCTGGGATCATGACCTGAGCCGAAGGCAGAGGCTTTAACCCACTGAACCACCCAGGCGCCCCAAGAATTTAGTTTTAAACATATTCATTATTATTACAATTTATCTTAGGCTAAATCATTGGGAATTGAGCTGGGAAACTGTAAACAGAAGAGGCAATTGGAATTATTGAATATTTCTTTGTTGGGAAATGTTCTGCAATGATAAGTATTTTGCAATTCCATCTTTTCTGGCTGTATTGTGTTCCATTGACCAACATGTTTATCCTTATGCCAATAACATATTATCTTGTTTTGTAAAGACTTTATAAATTCTTTGCTTTTTGAATAAGTCTTAATATCAGGCAGTGAGAGCCCTCCAACTTTGTTCTTTTCCAAATTGTTTTGCCCTCTCTACAATTCCATGTTTTAAAATCTTATTTTAATATTTTTTGGAATTTTTTCATATTTATTAAATATAGCTGGTTTATTTACTTTCATCTGGATAAAAACAAAAGAAAAGAAAGAAGAGCTGTCAACAAGGGATATTTTAGGCTGCAAGTGACACAATCCTTCATTTTAGTATTGGAGACAAAGAAAGGTTCATTTTTCCCCACCTAAAAGAAATTCTAAAGACAGGTGTCTCCTTGCATTGGTTCAGTGGCTCAACAATGTCAGGGCAGCATCTCTGTGGGTCTCTTGACTTCTCCCTCATGGTAACAAATGGTAGCTACAGCTGCTGCAATCTTGTCAATTCCGGGTAGAAAAGAACGGAAAGTAAGGGGTAACTTGTGTCCTCAGATCCAAAATTGTGTCAGATGGCCTCTTTGGCTGCAAGGGAGTTTGGGAATGGCATATTTTATTCAGACAATATAATAGACATAGGCCAGAAACAAGGGGGTTGATATGAGAGTTGGCAGTGCCAACCTCTAGTGTTTGCCACAAATGTTGATGAGAGGTTTCAAAAAAAAAAGGGGGGGGGGGTTTCATTGAATTCTTCCCTCTTCAAAAATACCATTAGAAGAACTAATGATAAAGAATCCATCCCACAGGATGCATGGTTAGCTCAGTTGGTTTGGTATCCAACTCTGATTTTAGCTGAGGTCATAATCTCAGGGTCCTGGGATGGAGCCCTGCATCAGACTGTGCTCAGCACAGAGTCTGCTTGGGATTCTCTCCCTCCCTTAGCCCCTCCCCCTGCTCATGCTCTCTCTCTCTCTTTCTAAAATTTAAAAAAAAATTAAAAATAAAAGAATCCATCTCAAGCCACATCACTTTCCTTAGTGTTGGATGAGACCCTCAAAGCCTCCTAGTCCTGCCTCTCCCTGCCATCATATTTAGTTCTCCCCTAGCATTCAACAGCACTCACACAATCCTTAAGTCACATCAGCTAGAAAAACAAACCTAGTCTGTTACTAAGGGATAAGAGTGACATTATGACCAGCCTACAGCATAGCTCTCTTTAGTAAACTTTTAAGGAAAAAATGTTGGAATTCAATGCATGTTCATGAATTGCCCATTTCATTTCATGAGTTGCCCATTTCATTTCATGAATTGCCATTTCAGTCTCTGAATAGGGGAAACTGGGCATTTCTTCCTTTCTTCAGTAACCTTTATATGGTTCCTATGTGCCAGGCACTGGGTGTTTTTATTCCTCTTCCACTTATTATTGTTCTCTGTCCTTTCTTGGATTATTTTTTATCCTAAGTGTATATGGGAATATGTGTATGTGTATAAAAGTATAAGACAAGGTCAAACTTGCAGAGTCCAGAGCACCATCATTATAGCTCTCTCTGGTCTCCCTGTGGAGGTCACAAGAGCACAACTCATGTGCCTTTCAGAAGCTTTGGAAGGTGTGGAAGAATCAGGATGTAAGAGATTATCTGTGAGTAATGCTGCTTCTTACAATATTCATGCTCTTATCCCTTTACGAGATTATAGAGATACTATGGCATACATACAGACACAGTCTCTACCCTCATTGAGCTTGTATTGTTGTAGGACAATGTTTTTGAAATACTAACCAATATTTTCTCCCAATAGTTACTTTTTTCTCTCCCTCTTCCCACTCAGTAGCTAGGCTATGTTCATTGCCTCAGGGTAGAGAGTTTATAAGCAGAAAACAGAGGAAAAAAGGAGAGACTTCCTGTATTTACAGGAATAAAAGTGACACAAGAGCAAATGTTAGCCTGAGCTTCACCCCAGGTACCCCAATTAGCAATAGAACATTCCTCTGAGCTGAAAGGGGAAGAAAAATGGAAGGCAAGGGAATTGCCATAGAGGCCAGTGGGGCTAGCAGGGACAATCAGAGCTGAAGGGGACATCAGTGAAAACAAACTGTGTCAACCATGGGCCATAGTGAGGAGAATTTGTGGACACCCAGGAACCAGATGGTAGCCAAGGGTGCATTTGCCAACATCACCTGTCACTCACACCAGGGCCCATATCAGCCATCCCTTCTCCAGTCATCCAGGCTCCATGCTTATGTTTTCCTCCTGGGGATATAGTTAGATTCTATTTCCAAGCCTCCTTTGCAGTTAGATGAAATCATATCACAAACCACTGAGTTCTGGCCAATGGGATGTGGGAGGAAGCGATATAGACTACTTCCTGTCCTATTCATAAATACTTCCAATGGATCCTCCATGCTCCCTCTTTCCTGTTTTGTCAGATAAAAATGATGGGCTCCAAGGCCCTAGGGCATGGCTGAGCCAAAAGATGGAAGGGGCCTGGATCCCTGGATCCCTACTTGGAAGAGAGCCACCTAAGGTGGTCACTCGAACCAGAAATATCTGCACTGGGTTCTTGTGTGAGAAGAAGTTAATTTTTATTGTATTAAGCCACAAAAATATTGCAGTTTGTTACAGAAAGTTTTGCCAACTCTGATAATATTTCAATCAACTCCCCAGCTCAAGCAACACTCCTCTTCCTGGACTTAAATCATTTCTTATCCAGCTTACCCCATGAGGACAAGCATTCCATTGCAAAATACCAGGACACAGTAAGTACCCACCCCCAAAAGAAGGGTGAGGCTCTTATAATCTGTCATGTCAGTATGATGTTAAGGGAGGGAAAGTTCTTACTCTTACATTTGTGAAGATAACCAGAACCTGCTTAATATTTTTCCTGGGCTAGGAGACTGATCAAACACACGGGCATCACACTGCATAGAAGGGGAGAGAAATACTGAACTAGTCAGTATAGATTTATATGTAGAATTACAAACTGTGCTAAGCTCTGTGGAGAAAAAATACAAATAGTCTGGCAAAAATAACAGGTGGTGGTAGAACTCATATTAAGGAGTGGGAATGACTTAAGACTGTCTGAGGAAAGAACAGCTGAACAGAAGCCTATCAGGAAAACCAGAATCATGCAGATTAAGAGTTTGGGGGAATAGCATTTAGGCAAAAAGAAAATGTGCAAAGAACCTGAGAAAGGAAAGAGGCTGGCTCATTGAGGATCTGTCAGTTTGGCTGTGATGAAGAGAGGGAGGTAGGGAAGGGTAGGGGATAGGGATAGAGAAATAAGCAGAGACAAACTTAAAAAGGGCCATGTAGGCCTGGTTCTTGCTTTTATATTTTATTACAAAAGCCTAGGAAGGCATTGAAGAATTTTAATCAGGGATCATGATCAGGATTGCATTTTTAAAATATCAAACTGGCCAAGGTGGAGACTGGTTGGCAGGGAGGCAAAAGTGGAAGGAGAAAGCCCATGTAGGAGACCATTTCAGAAATTCAGGCAAGAAATAATGGTGTGTTGAAGTAGAAGAGTAGCAGCATGCAGATGGAGAGAAATGGATTGGTTTAAGATATGCTTGGGAAGAGCAATTACTGCATTCAACAACTTTAAACTCTAGTGAGAGACAGGATCAGGTGGTAAGTTATAGGAGACTCAGTTCTAATCTAGGTCCTCTAAGGGTTAAGAAAATGTGATAACAGTAACAGCAGCTTCCCCAATGTCTAAACCACCATTTGAGCAGGATGGTTTGGAGGAGATAAGAGGTTGCAGGAAAAACTAGGCTTAGAGTCAAAGGGTTGTTCTCCAGTGGGGTACATGACTGGGTGCTCACTCAATTGTGTTATCATGCCAAAAGGATAGAGCCTGGTTAGTTAAGTAACTCAAACCTAAAGATAAAGACTCTGCCCAGAGTCTAAGCACAAGGGGGAAGGATAATTCCATCCTTTGCCATTCTTAATATCTATTGCTAATAATGGAAGAATAAGTAACATTATGGAGCTCTTTGTGCTATGCCCTGTGCTAAAGAATGTGTGTGCATATTCTCATTAAGCCCATTAGGACTCTGTGAGATGGTACTGTTATTTCTCCTATTTACTAACACTAAGGCTTAGAGATTGGTTCCTTGTCCAAGGCCTGATCTCTAGTAACTAGAGTAGTGTATATTCAAGCTCAGCTCTAACTCCAGAGTCCACACTACCAGCCATATAACGTAATGTGTTGAGAAAGATACTGAAGATGCATTTGGGTTCAATGGGGGCAAAGTCAGATGGGCACAATCTGGTCAGTCACATATAAACATGTACTTTATAACCATGCAGCTTTATTCTAAAGAACAAATCACTGTGGATTGCATAACAAAAGAAAACTGTCACTATATTTTATGACTTTATAGGATATCCTGTTCATACTCTAATGGCCAATTATAGATTTCAAGATAACTGACTAGAAAGAATATTTGAAGAATCTGGTACATGAGGGTCTCTAGACACCTTAACATGAGAATTCTAAGCACATTATGAAAGATTTAAGAACCTGCTTTGAGAGCCTCTTCTCTTCAGAACTCAACTGGGGAGTCACATCAGGCTAGGAAATGGTTCTGGGGCAGAGTCAAGCTTTGAAATCTCAGGGAAAGGCTGAGTTGAAATAAAACTGCATCATGTCTGGGAACCCAGTGCTAACTGCTATAAAGCAACATCATTTTTCCTGAAAGCTCTCACGAAAAAGAGTATTTTCAACTACTAATGTGGTTTTCTTCTCACCCCTTTCTTGCCCCCAGTGGGGGGAAAATGTTTATTCATCTTACATAATTTTGCTCTTCTTTATGCCACCAAATGCCTTGTGATAGTATTGCATCTGACAACTCTCTTATTGAGAAGTTGCCAACAACCAAAGGATAATTAACTTAGTCTTCCAGGCATATATTTTTTTAAAAAGCCATACATACACACATAGAGTGGACCATGCACAATTCATTGGGAATAGTGTTCCATTGCTTATATCTCAATAAAATTTGCTGGGGTTGTGAAAAAAAAATTCTGCATCTCAATGAAAGCTTTGTGCAATCGAATCTTATGCTGAAAGGAGATGGGTCCTTAACTTTTAGGGAACAGAAATGGGACAGGACTACAGGAAATCAATAAGCATTCATGAAATGTCTACTTGGTCAGGCACATTGCTAAACTCTGAGGATATAAAGAAGAATGAGATCTAAGAGAATTGACAATCCAATAAAGAAGAGAGAGGACTCACAACAACTCTTACAGTGAGTATAAAGGAGGTTTATACACACACATACATACACACATACGTTATAGTATAGTATAGTAGTTCTCAAAGTTGTGATCCCCAGACCAACAGCATCATCTGGGAATTTATTAGAAAGGTCCTACCTGAGACCTACCAAATCTCAAACTCTAAGGGTGGGGCCTAGCAATCACCTCCTGGCACATCCTGTCTGGAAACCACTTGTTTAGCAAAAGATATGACAATAAATATAATTGCTTTGGGGAAGTGTTGCATTGGTTACTGGTATCCAACCAATAAATAATAAGCTTGGGCTCTGGGGCCTTTCAGGCTGTTGTAACCTAGCACTATGAGACAGGTTTGAGGTTTCAGTTGTACCAACATCTACGGCCATCATGGTGCCCTCCAGCTTCAAGTCTTGCTATACTTCTGTGTTAGTTCCCTATTACTGCCATAACAGATAGCCACAAATTTGATTGCTTAAACAACACACATTTATTCTCTTTCTATTCTAGAGGTCCAAAGACCAAATTCAGTGAGGCCTGAAGTCAAGGTATAGGGAGGTCTGGTTCCTTCTGGAGGCCCTAGTGGAGAATCCATTCCCTTCCCTTTTCTAGCTTTAAGACACTACTTAAATTCCTTAGCTTATGGCCCTGCATCATCTTGACCACTGCTGCCCTCATCTTATCTCTTCTGACTCTGTCCCTCCCACCTCCTTCTTTTAAGGACCCTTGTGATTATATTAGGCCACTCAGGTAATGCAGGATAATCTCCCCATCTCAAAATCCTTAATTTAATCACATCAGCAAATTCCCTTTTGCCATGTATGGTAGCATGTTCACAGGTTTCGGGATTAGGACATGGACATCTTTAAGGGGCCATTATTTAGCCTCCCACAACTTCCCCTTCAGTGTTGCTGGAGAGAATAGGTGGTGGGGGTGGGGGTGGGGGGACTGTGAGGAAAGAGATATTGAATGACTGAGTTTTTAGGAGGACGAGATTTATAAATGTGTCCAGGTGTTATTTTAATTTGTTCCACAGTAATTGCTCCATATAAAGGCCCAATCAAGTATCCATGGCTTAGGGTGTCTCAAAAGAAGAGTCTCAGTGAAGCTGGCTAGGCCCAGACCTCCCTGAGCAAGCCTGTTTATCCCTATGTCCATCTGTCTACAGGGCATCTCCACTTAAGTAGGCACAGAACTGAACTCTTCATTCCTGTCCCCTGTCCTGCCACCCCACCCCAACTTGTTTTTCCTCCTTAAGTCCCTATCTCAGATAAATGCATATAACATATTCACTTAATCCAGAGGTCTACATAATATCCTAGGAGTGCCCTAACCTCCCCACCACCCACATCTAATCAGCCACTGACCACTGTCAATGCTATCACAGACATAAGTCTCTTCCTTTTCAAAAACTCTAGCCGGGCTTGGTTCAGGAGTTCACCATTCCTCACCTAGATTTTGTGAGGGCCTCTTAATTGGTTCCCTGGCTTTAGGATTACCACCTTTATCACCACTACCATGATAAGTATTTTTAAAACACAAATCTGTCACTCATTTTCCTCTGCTGTTTATAACTCCCTAATGCCATTTTAGAATAAAGACCAACTCCTTACCAAGGCATGTAAGGCTCTTTCTGATGCACCCTTACCTTACCAGTTCAGCCTCATGTTTGCCATTACCTCAAATGATAAAGCAAATTATTTACAGATCCCAGAGTGCACCCTGATCCCTCACAACTCTTACCTTTAACCAGGCTCTTCTGTTTGCTAGAACATCCTTATTCAATTCTATACCTATCTAGAGTGATGACTCTAAGTTTTCCTCTAGGCCTACTGCCCTCGTCTCTTCCTTCTGTCTTACCATCCACTGTGCACCCCTGGAAGCACTTATTATCCTGAATTATAATTGATTATCTATAGTCTCCCAGACCACTAGACCGTGAGCTCCTTAAGTGTAAAGACTGAGTTTTACTTAGGTCTGTATTCTCATAGCCCAGCACAGAACAGGGCATAGAGTAATTGTTTAATACATTCCCCAGTTGAATTGAGATATTGCATAACACTGGGAAGTGCTAGCTAAGGGAAAAAAAAAAGAGTGAGAGTAAGGAGGAGAATTAGGTTAGAGTTGTAGGTGCCTAGAACTGGAACAGACCAGGAAGTCTTAGCGGAGAGCCATCAGTACATACAACTACAAGGAAATAAAGAATAGAAGGGAAAGGTTTTCAGTAATATCAATTGCTCCTGTGCACTAAAGCCAGAAAATAGGTCTTTGGATTAGACACACAAGAAAGCCACTAATGCCATTCAAGAAAGGAGTGTAGAAGATGCAGAAGAGGGAAAAGGGCCCAGTTTACAAGAAGTCAACTACTGTTTCTCACACTAGCATTAAAGCACACTTGTTGGAAGAAAAGGAAATGAGACAGATCACTTGAGGCCACACATAAGGGAAGATGGCCCCTTTCAAAGACAAAAAACTAACTTATGTCATTCCTTCAGGCTGAGGGTCCTCACAAAAGGAAACTTCCAAGAGCAATCAGCTCAAAGACAATCTACAGTCTTCTGGTTGTGAATACAGGATGGGTTGATGCTCTTCCAAACCTAAAACTGTGACATAATTTTAAAACGTGGTTATTAAGCACCTGCTTGTTCATCACTGTGAGTTTAAGGACATTTACTGAGGTCACATCTTAGCATATGGTCTGTTTCTTCCTTGTAGAAGTTGTTGGCAGCAAAGCCGCTCATAGCTTGGTGTGCTGGGCTAGCACCAGCATGAGAATTTAAGGAACGGCATGCGGTGCCAGCCAGTCCATCTGAGATTCCTGGCAGAGAGAGGCCCTAAGGAGAACTTTGTAGGAAGGGAGAGTTCTTCTTTAAAACTTAAAAATCACAAGTTAAGGATGTATCCAAACACACACAAAACTTCCCCAATCGGAGTATATCATGAATGAACAACCTAAACCACCTCCAGCTAATTCATGTTTTCAGTTTTACTACTTCTTGTGGTAGTCAACCTTAGTTGACTTTCTTTGCAAAATAGAACAATTCCTCTTTTTATCAAATTTAATTCTTCTGGTTTCATTCTTCAAAGAAGCCCCCAGTTCTTAACGGCAAGGTTTGATAAGCAAGACCAGTTCAGACTATTCTTACTTGATTTTATGAACTTTGGGACCATGCCTCCATGGCCTTTTATTTTCTCTACTAAAAATGTTTTGTTTTTTTCCTATAATCAAATTCATTTGGAGAAAAGAACTAGACTTGAATACAGATTATCTAGACATGAATGCTAGTTTTGCCACTTGCTTCAGTGAATTAATCTCTGACTCAAGTTTTTTCATCTATAAATGAGAATACTAACAAATACCTCACATAATAATTATAAGGATTAAATGAGATAATACATATATTAGTGAGGGTATAGACTAAGTTTCTATAACAAAGAGAGCTTAAAATATAGGGACTCAAATAAGATAAAAAGAAAACCCTCTTATGTAATATTCCAGAAGTAGTGGCTCAGAGGTACCCATATATTCTCAAAGTATAGATTCCATTTTTGGATGGTTCATCTCCCAGCCAGCTGTGTAGAGGAAAAATAGTGGTGGCAAAGAGCTTTCTTTTAAGGAATCTTCCATTTAAGCTGTGACCCAGAAACCACACACAGCACTATTGTTTATATACATCAGCCAGAATTCAGTCCTATGGCCACAGCTAACAGCAGAGGAGGCTGAGAAATGTATTCCTATCTAGATGGACATATGCCCAGTTAAAATTGTGGGGGAACTTGTTAATTATTAAAAGGAAGAAGGATAGAATGAATACTGCGGGACAATGAACAATTTATATTAGCTACACTCTCTTGGGATTCCTGGGTGGCTCAGTTGGTTAGGCGGCTGCCTTCAGCTCAGGTCATGATCTCAGGATCCTGGGATCAAGTCCCACATCAGGCTCCTTGCTCCACAGGGAGCCTGCTTTTCCCTCTGCCTCTACCTGCCATTCTGCCTGCCTGTGCTCTCTCTGACAAATAAATAAATAAAATCTTAAAAAAATATATTAGCTACACTCTCACCATTACATAGATTTCTATTATGGAAAAAAAAAATCACCTGATATTTCATTTCTGATCCCCCTCTCCCATTAATAAAGAATCCAATATAGCCAGCACCTCCAAGGACTGAAGGATGAGGTTTTTGTTTTGTTTTGTTTTGTTTTTAAGGCAGATAATTATGTCTTATTCATCTCCACATCTCCCAAGACTAACACAGAAATATTCTTTTTTTTTTTTAAGATTTTATTTATTTATCTGTCAGAGAGAGAGAGAGAGAGAGCGGACGAGCACAGGCAGAGCGGCAGGCAGAGGCAGAGGGAGAGGGAGAAGCAGGCTCCCTGCCCAGCAAGGAGCCCGACGTGGGACTCGATCCCAGGACGCTGGGATCATGACCTGAGCCGAAGGCAGCCGCTTAACCAACTGAGCCACCCAGGCATCCCTAACACAGAAATATTCTTAATAAATGTTTATCAAAGTGAATAATCAAACATTCCTATGGCCCTTATCTAGGTTAAACCCTTTCAGTAATATGTAGAATGCAGACTTGCCATTTTTAATGAATAGTACTATATCATATACAAGACACTGTTGGCTTTACATATCATATGATCCAATTGGTTACATGGTGAAGCACTTTTGTATGCTCTTGCTGTTTGATAATTTTGAGGAGAAATGAGTAAAAATATTTTTTAAAAACCCAACTAATTCTCAAAGCATGATCATGTTCTCTCAAGCTGACTATTTAAATCAAACATGAGAGGAGTCTGGGAAGATGGCAGAGTAGAAGGATCCTAAGCTTCTCCTGTCCCCGATTCACAACTAGATATCACTCACATCCATGTAAATAGACTGGAGAGGGATCCAAAGACTGGCAGAACAAACACCATAACTAAATGGAGAGAAGCCACATCTGAGAGCTTAGGAAGTGCAGAAACGGTGACTGGGAGCTCCCTGCAGGAGAAAGGGAACTGTGGGCACAGAGAGGAAAACACCAGGGAGCCTGCACTGGGAAGACGAGTCCCCAGAATATCTGGTCTTGAAAACCAGAGGGGCTGAATTCTGTGAGTTCATATAAGCAACAGGACTTGGAGTCTGGAGCTGACTTAGCTGGGGCAAGCTAGAGGGTGAGGAATAGCTGTATCTCTGCCCTTAAAGTGACAACTGCCCAGGAGAAGCAACATAGAAGTGACAGTTTGCACAGTGCCTGAGGCAAATGGGAGGGGGATCTGTTTACGTGGATTTCTGAGCATGTTGGGGGACCTCTCTGGGAACAAAGAAGTTGGCAAATGCCATTTTCCTCCTTTGTCCCCCAGCATAAACACAGATTCACCTGTGAGAGGTAGCACTGCACTGACACTTGCTACCTAACTTGCTAGCACAACACCCCACCCAGGAGTTCTCCTAAGGATTCACCCACTCCAAGCCTACTGGCCCTGGCCCTGGACATAGAACAAATTTTCTTAACTCAGTGTTTGGCCCTGCCCAGCCCTCACAGGCACAAACACCATGCCCCAACAGCTACTGTGTGCCTTGCCTCCAGGGGCCACCACGCTTTGGGGGGGTGGGGACCCAGTCTAGGATTAGTGGCTTAGCACAAATTTTGCTAACACCACTTCCCCACCTCTGACCTCTCCTGTGTCATGCCCCTTCAGAGCTGGCCTGCAGGGATCTCAATACCACAGAGAGCAAGAAGAGCCTGAACAGGCAGAGAGTCAGGGCAGGCATCTGGACTGAAAGAAAAACAGACTCAGATGCAATAGCAGGATGCAAACAACACACATAGGAGACACCCCTGAAGTGCCAGGTTCTGATAAACATCAGACACTGCACTGGAAGGCATTACAGGACCTCTTCTTCATAAAGCCACTACTTTCAAGAGCAGATGATGTAGCTGAATTTCCTAACACAGAGAAACAGATACAGAGAGGTAGACAAAATGAGGAGATAGAGAATTATGTATCAAATGAATGAACAGGACAAAATCATAGCAGGAGATCTAAGTGAAATAGAAATAAGTAATGGGCCTGATAGAGAATTTAAAGTAATGATCATAAAGATACTCATCAGACTTTAGAAAATCAAGCTAAGAAGGTGAAAGACAAACAAATACTGCATAATGAGAATACACTTAGAGAACTCAGTGATTTAATCAAGCATAATAATATTCACATTATATTAACTCCCAGAAGAGAGAGAAAGGGAAGCAGAAAATGTATTTGAAGAAATAAGAACTGAAAACTTCCTGAATCTGGGAAGAGAAACACAGATCCAGGTTCAGGAGGCACAGAGTTTCCCCCAACAAATTCAACCCAAGGAGTTCACACTAAGACACACAGTAATTAAAATGGCAAGTAAATAGTGATAAAGAAAGAATGTTAAAGGTTGCAAGAGAAAAAAGACCATTAAATACAAAGGAAACCCTATAAGTCTATCAGCTCATTTTTTGGGAAACTTTCCAGTCCATAATGGAGTGGCATGATGTATTTGAAGTGCTAAAAGGCAAAAATCTGCAGCCAAAAATACTCTATCCAGCAAGGTTAACATTCAGAATAGAAGGGGAGGTAAAGAATTTCCAGACAAACAAAAATTAAAAGAATTCATGACCACTAAACCACCACTATAAGAAGTGTTAAGGAGGCTCTGTGAATGGAAAACAAAAACCATAAGTAAGAGTAAAAACAAACAAACAAAAAAACCCAGGAAGCACAAAAGCAAACAAAGAAAAAAATTAGTATATCTGTAATAGTCAGTCAGGAGAAGCACAAAATAAAAGGATGTTAATATCTGACAGGTGGAAGGGAGAGGAGTAAAGAATGAGTTCACAATTAAGCAACCATCACCTTAATATAGACTATTATAAGCAAAAGATGTTATTTATAAACCTAATGGTAACACAAATCAAAAAACAGTAACAGATATGCAAAAAATGAAGAGTAAGAAATCCAAGTATATCACTAAAGAAAACCAGCAAACCATGAAAGAGAAGAAAGGATCAGAGAAAAACTACAAAAACAACCACAAAACAAGTCACAAAATAACAATAAATACATATATATCAATAATTACCTTGAAAGTCACTGGACTAAATGTTCTAATCAAAAGACATATGGTGTCAGAAAGGATAAAAAACAAGACCTATGTCTATGCTGCCTATAACAGATTCATTTCAGACCTAAAGACATCTGCAGATTAAAAGTGAGGGGATGGGAAAACATTTGTCATGCAAACAGATATCAAAAGAAAGCCGGAGGGGGTGCTTGTGTGGCTAGGTCAGTTACTCAGTTACTCTTCAAACTCTTGGTTTTAGCTCAGGTCGTAATCTCATGGGTCATGAGATCAAGCCCCTAGTCAGGTTCCATGCTCAGTGGAGAGTCTGCATGGGATTCTCACCCTCTTCCCCCTCCTACTGCCACTCTTTCACATGAGTGTGCACACTCCTTCTCTAAAGTAAATAAAGAAATCTTTAAAAGAAAGAAAGATACAAAGAAAGAAAGAAAGCCAGCCAGCCAGAGTAGCAACACTTTCATTGGACAAAAGAGACTTTAAAACAAAGTCTTCAAAAAGAGACAAAGGACACTACAAAATAATAAAGGGGACAACCTAATAAAAAGATATAACAATTATAAATATATATGCACTCAACAGGGGAGCACCTGAATAAATGAAACATTAAAAACAAACATTAAAGGAGTGCATCTGTCATGATTAGCACTGGGTGATAAAAGGAATTGTTGAATCACTATACTGTATACCTAAAACTCATATTATACTATATGCTAACTATAACAGAATTAAAATAAAACTTTTTAAATGTGATATATCAATCAGTCATGAAACCATTAACTTAAAAAAATGTTTATCATCCATTTTCTTGGCAGTCAGAGAAAAACAGTACAGAAGTAGCTGTTGGGAACCATAGCTTGGCCTACTCAGGAATGTGGTAATAACTTGTAAACCATCTTTCTTTATAAGTAGTCCTAGGTTGAGACCATTTTGCCTGAGGTTTGGCAAACCAAATGAAAATTTTCACACTCTTTCATATCTCAGATTCTCCAACTTATATGATTGCACAAGGTGAGTAGTCTGGGAAAAAATAACTTGACCACCAACAGGAAAGAAAACTAGCTGGAGAATAGAAAGAATTTAACAGACTGAGCATCTAAAATCTGTGTCAGACATTGCACTAAGGTCATTATCTAATTTAGTTCTGATAACAACCTTAAATGACATAGGCATTATTATAGAAAACTTCTTTTAGATTCAAAGAAATTGAATAACATAAAAGATCACTGTTGCACATTTGTTCCCAGAAAGCAGACTCTGAGATAGAGATTTGTGTTCAGAGAATTTGCAAAGAGTATTCTCAGGATCAGTACGTGGAGGAGAAGGGAAGAAAGTAGCATTGGGCAGAAGAAGGAGTTGGGGATCAATCCAGTCTCAGTGAGGCCTCAGCTAATCCCATGGGGAGTTCTAGAGCTAGAATAGCCCTGTAAGAGTTGTCCCAAGTTGGGATGAGTGGGCCAGGATTTTACACTCCCATGAAAACCAGTTAGACATATTCCATGGCACTAGCAACCACTGAGGGAAATAAATTCTTTAGTCCCAAATAGAGAACTGACCAACATATCACAGTATCTGCTATAGTCAACCAACCTGGAAGTAAGAAAGCCAAAATGTGAACACAGCTCCAACACCAAAGCCCATGTACTCTTCCACTGCACTTGCCCCAACAGACAGTCAGCTGGTTGGGTACCTACATGTTTTACCATCTTACAAAATGGTATAAAGGAATATAATTTATAGGCTAGTTCTGGAATATGGCCTTGGTGTCTTGATATTGTGGAAATTTTCCAAATTTCATGTAGATAATTCAACCTTGGCTCTATTATTTTTTTATGATTAACACCTCTTCTAAGGTTGTCCACAAAAATTCCCTTATTAAGTAGATTCAACCAAAACACTAAGTATGGTAAAAACTTAAAACATATTCTATCTTGGTTAATTCATTAGTAATTTCCAAATGCTTCATCATAAAATTCTTTTAGAATTCAGGAATAATTGAGTAGCAAGGTTTATGTCAGATGTGTGGTATACTTTTTTAAATTAAATTAAAATTTTTTTCAAATATATTTGATCACCTAAGGTTAAAGATGGATATTGGTTCAGAACTCCCAAGGGAAAATGATATACAAGAACTCACAAAGCCTTAATGAAATGCGTAAGTCTCTTACCTTGATATGAAAGTCTGAAAAGTGTAGCTAAAATTTATCAGCCATGTTTTTTAATTAGAAAGTTACATGATTGAAGCAAAGTAAACATGGCAGATACAGCATTCATCCATTCAACAAACACTCACAGAGGACCTACGGTACACAAGGATCAGCATTATGCACTCAAAGCATGCTGGCTGTGACTTAGCTTTTCTGGAGATATCTGATCAGCTTTCCAGCTACATCAGAGTGATATCTTCTGCTACCATGTTTTAGAATAAACAACCACTTTATGTAACAACTGAAACCAAATATCCTTAACAAATATTTTTCTTTATATTTAGGTGTACTTTTATATAAGCACGTATATAAACCTAATATGCAGCAATATTCTTTAACTTCTTTAACCTAAAAAGAAGGCTACAACAATATCTATATACATAGTTATTCTCTCTCTCTCTCTCTCTCACACACACACACACACAGAATACTTGGATGGTATTCTGTTGGCCTACATGAAGTTCTGCAATGTATGTTCAAGGGAATTAAAAAGACAGGAATTTTTGTTATTTTCTCCCTTTGAAGCCCCAAGAGAAAGAGCAAGTTACATATTCCAAAGTGCACAGTAAAAATGATTAAGATTACAGATATCAGAAAAAAATTTTCACTTACATATGGAACTATGTTATAATTCAGGCCTTCTCTCCATTATACTACCCTTTATCCAGGCCTGAAATATTCACTTTCCTCTAGTGCAGTATGGTTCCAGGACCAGCAGACATCAGCCTCACCTGGGAGTTTGTTAGAAATGCAAATTATTGGAACCCTTCTCAGATTTATTAAAGCAAGAACTTTGGAAGGGGTCCAACAATATATGTATTAATAAACCCTCCAGGTGATTCTGATACATGCTTGTTTCAGAACCATGGTTGTAAGATTATACATTAAACTATGTTTTTAATATACACTCAATAAATGCTTATTTGGGGTCATATAATAAGTGCTAGACATTATTCAGCCTTTGTTAATGGTACTTGTGCATCATGTATAATTAATTTAAAATATATATTTACATAATATTATATATTATGTATGCTGGATACAATTGTGTCTCACAAGCAAGCTCCCTAGGAGATTCTAAGGCATGCTCAAATTTGAGAGCACTGCTCTCATTATCCATTAGTCCTGTCCAAAACAGAAACCTTGTATGATCCATTACCAATAAATGTAAATGTTGCAATTGTCTTTAAAGAACAAGAAGCAAACAAAGATCCAAGAATTCTTGGCAGCATAGAGCATCTTTCTGCATTTCTAAGCAGTGCAGTGCATCAGCTAGAGTAGCAAATTCTGCATAAAAGCACTTGGGTTTGAGCTTCCATTCTTTGACCTCTTGGTTGTAGCTTCTTGGGAAATCATTTAATTTTCACAATTATTTTGTTTTCTTATCTATAAAAGGAGGGCCTTGCCTTGGGGATCTTTATAGTGACTTCTACCTCTAAGCTCTGTGATTCAAAGCATCTCAATTGATATGTATATTGTTACCATTTTGGAGACACCCCATTTATCATTTTTTTTCCATTTCATTCTATTACTCAAAAGCACATCAAGGCCATATCACAGCTCAATAATGAGAATATAACCCAGTTTAAAAGTAAGCAAAGGAAAAAAAAAAGTAAGCAAAGGATCTGAATAGATACTCCTCCAAAGAAAATATACAAATGGCCAACAAGCATATGAAAAGACACTCAACATCATTGGCCATCAGTGAAATGCAACTCAGACCACAATGGTACTACTTCACACCATTAGAATGGCTATAATAAAAATGACTGATAATAACAAGTGTTGGTGAAGACATAGAGAAGTCAGAACCCTGATACACTGCTGGTGGGATAAAATGGTGTGGCTGCTTTGGAAAAGAGTTTGGTGGTTCCTCAAAAGGTTAAACATAGAGTTCCCATATGACCCAGCAATTCCAATCCTAGATATATACCAAAAGAATTGAAAATGTATGTGCAAAATAGGTTACACACAAATGTTCACAAGTAGTCATAGCATTATGCATAATAGCCAAAAAAGTAGAAACAACCCAAATATTTATCAATGATGAATGGATAAATAAAATATGGTATATCCATACAAAAGAATATTTTTCAGGAATAAAAAGGAATGATGTGGGGCTCCTTGATGGCTCAGTGGGTTAAAGCCTCTGCCTTTGGCTTGGGTCATGATTCTGGGGTCCTAGGATCGAGCCCCACGTCAGGCTCTCTGCTTGGTGGGGAGCCTGCTTCCCCCCACCCTCTCTGCCTGCCTCTCTGCCTACTTGTGATCTCTGTCTGTCAAATAAATAAAAAAAAATATTTTTAAAAAAAGGAATGATGTGTGAATGCATGTTATAACATGGATGAACCTCAAAAATATAAAGCTAACTAAAAGAAAAGAGTCACAAAAGACTACACATTGTATTCATTTGAAATGTTTAGAATAGGCATATCCATAAAAATCAATAGATAGAGGTGGCTCAGTAGGTTAAGCATAGGGTGTTGGCTCAGGTCACGATCACAAGGTCCTGGGATTGAGCCCCTAGTGGGGCTCCATGCTTAGTGGAGAGCCTGCTTCTCCCTGGCCTCTGCCCTTCCCCCCACTTGTACTCACTTGCTCTCTCCCACAAATAAATAAATAAAATATTTTTAAAAAAATGAATGGATAGAAAAAAAAAGAATGGATAGAGAAAATAGATTGATGGCTACCTAGAGCAGGAAAGGCTGAAGAGAAATGGGGGCAGGTGGGAGGATGTGGGACTGTTAAAGGGTAAAGGGTTTCTTTGGGGATGATGGAAATGTTCTGAAATTGATTGTGGTGAGGTTTGCACAGTTCCATGAATAAACTGAAAACCACTGAATTCTGTACTTTAAATGGGTAGATGGTATGTGAATTATCTCTCAATAAATCTGTTACAGAAAAATAAAAACATATCAGAAGCTTCTCCCCTGCTCCATTTCTCCCCCAGTCATGTATCAAATGACCATCAATGAGATAGTAAACCAGTGCCTTTATGACTATGGTAGTCTGGAATGAAGTGCCCTCCTCTTGTATCCTCATTCATTATCTTAATATTCAAGCAATTTGGGTGCAGTGCAGATCGACCAACACTCAATTCTATGTTACTTTTATTCAAACCCAAATGCCTAACAAAGGCATTTACCAAGATAAATGCTAGACGCTGCCTTTTTAAAAAAATTATATTGGAAATGACCACAACATATTAATGACATGCTTTGAATTGGGCATAAACAGGACATCCAGAAAATGAGCAAACATTTCTCAATTCTGTCTTTAATCCTTGAATTCATTCAGTGGGAATTCTAAAAGTTAATGGGAGAGGTTTGTAAAAAGGAAACTTTCACAGACACATACAAATGGTCCTTTGAAAACTTTTGCTACATTATGCACATGAAAACAAACAACAATTGAGGAAGCAAATTCCTAAAAACCTGCAATGATGAGGTTAGTTATAATCAAAAATTGGGCCTTACAGAGCATGCTGAATAAGCAATTATTTATCTATTCTATTTCCTCAAGTTCAAGGTAGACCAAAAGACATTCCTTGTATAAGTCTCCATAACTAATTTTTCCTTAATCAAATCAGGAATGCAAATTTCTTTTCCTAATAGCATAGGGCTAGAGAAAACGATTTTCATTATAGAGAGGACTGTGTACAAAGGGACATTTTAGAAATCTGGGCCAAATGGTATTTTAAGACATTAGGAGCTAGTAAGAATTTGTGTTATGTTTAACTGCATGTTACAGTAAAATAAAACCTTTAAGATTTAAGAATATAAATAGTTGATTGTCACTAGTTAATTATGGCTTAGGCTACCAGACGGATCAAGAAAATCACATCTTTAAAAACTGCTCTTTATATAATTGCTAGCATCTGAGGGAATGAGGGACTGCTTTAAGAAGCTGAAATGTATAGGTCCTATTCTCATGAAAATGTAAGTGGGCATAAATTTTTGCATATAGCTTCATGAGCATATCCCAAGGCAGTTCTATAGATACCAATTTAAGAATCCAACAAAGCTTGGAAAAAAATCTAAAGATACCAAAATACACCTATGACTATACTGAAAAAAGTCTAACAACACCAAATGGCAACAAAGATATGGAAAAACTGTAATCTCATTATTTTGATAAACTGTTTGGCAGTTTCTGAAAAAGTCAAACAGGCATCTGTACCATGACCCAGCAATTCTACTCTGAGGTATTTGTCCCAAAGAAATAAAAACATGTGTCTATACCAAGTCTTATATAAGATCATCCTTAGCCTTATTCTTAACAGGTTAAAAACTAGAACAACTCAAATGGCCATTAACAAGAACATAAATAAATTATGGCATATTTATACAATGGAAGCCTATACAGAAAATAACAAAGTAATATGCTACTTATAGCCACAATAGTATATAGCCAAATTTCAAAAACATGCTGAATGAAAGAAGCCAAACACAAGAAAGTATCAAGTTCTAGGAGTGGAATGAGATGGAGGAAGAATAGGAGGCCTAAATATCATTGGGTCCCAGGAGTTTAGCTAGGTATCAAACCATTCTGAACACCTACAAACTCAATAGAAGATAGAAGAGAAGAATAGCAGCAGTTCTAGGGACAGAAAAGTGACCACTTTCTGGAAGGTAGGACATGTGGAGAAGTGAATCAGAGGCGATACATGGGAAGATAGACTGCAGGGGTAGGGGCCGGCTCCTGGCAAGCGGTAGAGCAGCAAAGCACAAAATTGGAACTTTTGGAAGTCTGCTCCACTGAGAGGGATGTTGCTCCAGAGCTGGCGAGGGGGGACACTTGCTGGGACACTGTGGTCTCAGGACTCACGGGGTCACAAAAAGACTAGGGGTGTCTGAGTGTGGCAGAGCCAGGGAAGCCAGCTGCAGAGACAGAGCTGAGGAGGAGCTCTCAGCTCAGGCTTACATTAAACCATGATCCAAGGCACAGTCAGGCCACTGCTCTTCAAGCAGGGATCCCACAAGTGGCAGATCTGGGGAGACCCCTCCTTTCTCCTCCGGGAGGAGTGGCACGGGAGTGCGCTGCAGGAATCTGCTGAGTTTGGAGACTCCAAATGGCGCCACGCACCAGAGACAGAAATGCTTGGTTACAGGCTGGGTGAGCACAGAGCACGACCAGAGACCAGGGAGATGGGAGTGATTGACTGCTTTTCTCTGACAGTACACTGAGGAGTGGGGCTCTGAGCTCTCAGCAACTAGGGGTGAGAGATTGGGAGGCCACCACTTTCATTCCCATCCTCCAAAGTTCTACAGAAAGTGTTCAGGAAACAAAAGCTACTGAGAACGAACCCAAGCAGATTACTTAGCCTGGCTTCTGGCAAGGGCGATACAATCCTGCCTTGGGTGAAGACATTTGAGAATCACTGCAACAGGCCCCTCCCCTAGAAAATTAACAAGAATATCCAGCCAAGAGATACAATGAGAATCACTGTACAGATCAATGAGAACTGCAAAACTTCAGATCTATGGGAATACAGCACACAGAATTCATAGCTTTGTTCCCATGATACTCTAGTCTTTCAAAGTTACATTTTTAAAATTTTATTTTTATTCTATTTTTTTAATTTTTCCTCTTTCCTATTTTAACATTTTTAACAATTTTATCTTATCAATACCTTTTTAAAAATCTTTTTAAATTTTCATTGTTATAGTTATATTCTATACCTTCATTGTATTTAACATTGTTTTTTGTATACATATAGGTTTTTCTTTCTTTAACATTTTGGGATAGAGTTTCTTCTAACAGATCAAAATATACTTTAAATCTAGTGCATGGCTTTGATCTGGTCTCCAGGCTGATCACATTCTTTACCCTTTTTTAAAAATTCTTTTTCAACCAACTTCTTATCTTATCAATTCCTTCTTTAGAATCTTTTTAAAAGTTCATCTTTACAGTCATATTCCATCCCTCCATCATGTTTACCCTTATTTTTGGATATATAGAAGTTTTTCTTTCTTTAAAATGTTGGAAGGCAGTTCCTTCTAATACACCAAAACACACCCAAAATCAAGCACCAGTCTAATATATATCTATATCTATATCGATATCTATATTGATATATTGATATCTATATTGATATATTGATATCTATATTGATATCAATATCGATATAGATTGATACAGATATAGCTATAGATAGAGATATAATTTTTTTTCTCCTTTCTTCTCCCCCCCAGTTTCAGGTCTCTTCCGATTTGGTTAGTGTGTATTTTTGAGGTCGTTGCTACCCTTTTAGTATTTTGTTCTCTCATTCATCTATTCTTATCTGGATAAAATGACAAGGTGAAAAAACTCACCTCAAAAAAAAGAACAAGAGGCAGTACAGATGGCTAGGGACCTAACCAATAAGGATGTTAGTGAGATGTCAGAACTAGAGTTCAGAATGACGATTATCAAGGTGCTCACTGGGCTCAAAAAAAGCATTGAAGATACTAGAGAATCACTTTCTGTCAAAATAAAGAACTAAAATTTAACCAAGTTGAAATTTAAAAAAAGCTATTAGTGAAGTGCAATAAAAAATGGAGGCTCTTACTGCTAGGATAAATGAGGCAGAAGAGAGAATTAGTGATATAGAAGACCAAATGATGGGAGAATAAAGAAGCTGAAAAAAGAGAGATAAACAACTACTGGACCATAAGGGGAAATTTTGAGAGAAAACTGATACCATAAGATCAAACAGTATTAGAATAATTGGGATCCCAGAAGAAGAAGGGGAGGGGGCAGAAGGTATATTACAGCAAATTATAGCACAGAATTTCCCTAACTTGAAGAGGGGAAAAAGCATCAAAATCCAGGAGGCACAGAGTATCCCCCTCAAAATCCATAAAAATGGGTCAACATCCCATCAGTGACAAAGAGAAAATCCTGAAAGCAGCTCAGACAAGAGGTCTGTAACATACAATGGTAGAAATATTAGATTGGCAGCAAACCTATCCACAGAGATCTAGCAGGCTAAAAAGGACTGGCATGATATATTCAGAGCACTACATGAGAAAAATTTACAGCCAAGAATACTATATCTAGCTAGGCTGTCACTGAAAATAGAAGGAGAGATAAAAACTTTCCAGGGCAAACAAAAACTAAAAGAATTTGTGAACACCAAACCAGCCCTATAGGAAATATTGAAAGTGGTCCTCTAAGCAAAGAGAGACCCTAAAAGTAACAGACCAGAAAGGAACAGAGACAATAAACAGTAACAGTCACCTTATAGGCAATACAGTGGCACTAAATTCATATCCTTCAATAGTTACCCTGAATGTAAATGGGCTAAATGCCCCCAATCAAAAGACACAGGGTATCAGAATGGATAAAAAAAACAAGACCCATTGATAGGTTGACTGCAAGACACTCATTTTACATCAAAGACACCTCCAGATTTAAAGTGAGGGGGTGGAAAACAATTTATCATGCTAATGGGATCAAAAGAAAGCTGGGGTGACAATCCTTATATCAGATAAATTAGATTTTAAACCAAAGACTACAATAAGATGAGGAAGGACACTACATCATATTTAAAGGATCTGTCCAACAAGAAGATCTAACAATTTTAAATATCTATGCCGCTAACAGGGGAGCAGCCAATTATAAAAAACCAATTAATAACAAAACCAAAGAAGCACATCAACAATAATACAATAATAATAGGGGGCTTTAACAACCCCCTCACTGAAATGAACAGATCATCTAAGCAAAAGATCAAGAAAGAAAGAAAGGCTTTAAATGATACACTAGACCAGATGGACATCACAGATAAATTCAGAACATTCCATCCCAAAACAACAGAATACACATTCTTCTCTAGTGCACATGGTACATTCTCCAGAATAGATCACATCTTGGGTCATAAATCAGGTCTCAGCTGGTACCAAAAGATTGGGATCATTCCCGCATATTTCCAGACCATGATGCTTTGAAACTAGAACTCAACCACAAGATGAAAGTTGGAAAGAACTCAAATACATGGAGGCTAAAGAGCATCCTACTTAAAGAATGAATGCGTCAACCAGAAAATTAAAGAAGAATTGAAAAAATTCATGGAAACAAATGAAATGAAATGAATGAAAAAAACAACTGTTCAAAATCTTTGGGATTCAGCAAAGGCGGTCCTGAGAGGAAAGTATGTGGTGACACAAGCCTTTCTCAAGAAACATGAAAAGTCTCAAGTACACAGCCTAACCCTAGACCAAAAGGAGCTGGATAAAGAACAGCAAAGAGAGCCTAAATTCAGCAAGAGAAGAGAAGTAATAAAGGTCAGAACAGAAATCAATGAAACAGAAACCAAAAGAACAGTAGAACAGATCAATAAAAGTAGGAACTGGTTCTCTGAAAGATTTAATAAGATTGATAAACCCCTGGCCAGACTTATCAAAAAAGAGAAAGGACCCAAATAAATAAAATCATGAATGAAAGAGGAGAGATCACAACCAAAATCAAAGAAATACAAACAATTATAGGAACATATTATGAGCAACTATACACTAGCAAATTTGACAATCAGATGAAATGGATGCATTCCTAGGGATATGTAAACTACCAAAACTGAACCAGAAAGAAATAGAAAACCTGAACAGACCCATAGCCAATAAGGAGAGTGAAGCAGTCTTTAAAAATCTCCCAACAAACAAAAGTCCAGGGCCAGATGGCTTCCCAGGGGATTTCTACCAAACATTTAAGGAAGAATTAATACCTATTCTCATGAAAGTGTTCCAAAAAACTGAAATGGAGGGAAAACTTCCAAACTCATTGTATGAAGCCAGCATTACCTTGATCCCAAAGCCAGACAAAGACCCCATCAAAAAAGAGAATTACAGACCAATATCCCTGATGAACATGGATATAAAAATTCTCACCAAAATACTAGTCAATAGGATCCAACAGTACATTAAAAGGATTATTCACCACAACCAAGTGGGATTTATTCCTGGGCTGCAAGTTTGGTTCAACATCCGCAAATCAACCAATCCACACACAAACCAATGTGATACAATACATTAATAAAAGAAAGAAGAATCATATGATACTCTCAATAGATGCTGAAAAAGCATTTGACAAAGTACAACATCCTTTCTTTTTTATTAAGATTTTATTTATTTATTTGACAGACAGAGATCACAAGTAGGCAAACAGGCAGGCAGAGAGAGAGGAGGAAGCAGGCCCCCTGATGAACAGAGAGCCTGACACGGGGCTCAATCCCGTCACTCAGCACCAGGGAAATACAAATCACAACCTGAGCCGAAGGCAGAGGCTTTAACCCACTGAGCCACCCAGGCGCCCCAGTACAGCATCCTTTCTTGATCAAAACTCTTCACAGTGTAGGGATAGACAATACATACCTCAGTATCATAAAAGCCATCTATGCAAAACACAAAGCGAATATCATTCTCAATGGAGAAAACCTGAGAGCTTTCCCCCTAAAGTAAGGAACATGGCAGGGCTGTCCACTATCACCACTGCTATTCAACATAGTACTAGAAGTCCTAGCTTCAGCAATCAGACAACAAAAAGAAATAAAAGACATCCTAATTGGCAAAGAAGTCACACTCTCACTCTCTGCAGATGATATGATATGTAGAAAACCCAAAAGACTCAACTCCCAAACTTCTAGAACTCATACAGGAATTCAGTAAAGTGTCTGGATATAAAATTAATGTACAGAAATCAGTTGCATTTCTATACACCAACAGCAAGGCAGGAGAAAGAGAAATAAGGAATCAATCCCATTTATAATTGCACCAAAAACAATAAGATACCTAGGAATAAACCTAACCAAAGAGGCAAAGAATCTATACTCAGAAAACTATAAGGTACTCATGAAAGAAATTGAAAAGACAAAGAAAAGAAAAAACATTCCATGCTCATGGATTGGAAGAACAAATATTGTGAAAATGTCTATGCTACCTAAAGCAATCTACAAATTTAATGCAATCCCTATCCAAATGCCATCAACTTTTTTCAAAGAAATGGAACAAATAACCCTAAAATTTATATGGAACCAGAAAAGACCCCAAATAGCCAGAGGAATGTTGAAAAAACAAAACCAAAACTGGCAGCATCACAATTTCTAACTTCAAGCTCTATTACAAAGCTGTACTCATCAAGACAGTATGGTATTGGCACAAAAACAGACACATAGATCAATGCAACAGAAGAGAGAGCCCAGAAATGGACCCTCAACTCTATGGTCAACTAATCTTCGACAAAGCAGGAAAGAATGTCCAATGGAAAAAAGTCTCTTCAAAAAATGGTGTTGGGAAAATTGGACAGCAACATGCAAAAGGATGAAACTGGACCATTTCCTTACACCACACAGAAAAATAGACTCAAATGGATGAAAGACCTCAAAGTGAGAGAGGAATCCATCAAAATCCTTGTAGAGAACACAGCAACCTCTTCAACCTCAGCTGCAGCAACTTCTTCCTAGAAACATCACCAAAGGCAAGGGAAGCAAGGGCAAAAGTGAACTATTGGGACTTCATCAAGACAAAAAGCTTTTGCACAGCAAAGGAAACAGTCAACAAAACCAAAAGACAACTGGCAGAATGGGAGAAGATATTTGCAAATGACCTATCAGATAAAGGGCTCGTATCCAAAATTTAAAAGAATTTATCAAACTCAACACTGAAGGAACAAATAATCCAGTCAAAAAATGGGTAGAAGACATGAAAAGACATTTCTGCAGAGAAGTCATCCAAATGGACAACACACATATGAAAAAGTGCTCGAAGTCACTCAGCACCAGGGAAATACAAATCAAAACCACAGTGAGATACC